>CAXKVY010002381.1:0-165493 GCA_964058915.1 Tetropium fuscum
ACACTGTCAGAGAAACAACGGCCAATATCTCGAAAACTGTCATAGTTAGAGCAAAATTACAAGAGATCAAAATTGTTACTAAGGGGCCGTTATTTTAGAAATATGTATCAGATAATGTCAGTGGCGTACGAAAAAAAAGTTCTATTATGCAGAATAGTCGAAGTACCCGAAAAAAGTAACATCCACTATAGTATTTTCGACAGGAACAATACAACATGTTGATCCTATGCAGGTTAAGATATGTGTAAAATATTTAGTGAATATATCATTCCGTTCAGAAAATATTACACATTAATGTAAAAAAAAATTAAATTTTAACACGCTGTATCTTCCTTAGGAAGCTAGATCGGCCATATCTTTATAGGCACTTTTCTTTTTAAAAACGTGCGTTCTATCCCCTGTTAAAGTTTCTCTACAAAAAACTGACTCACCCTGTATACTGCTACTACTAATACTGAAATAAAATAGCAAAATACTTAAATTATAAAAATATGAAGTCGAGTTGACCAGAACCCATCGCATCACGCAATTCGGCAGCGTTCGGTAGCAGCAGGCGTGTAGCGGAGAGTGGATGTCGTGACAAATTAACCGCGTGTCAAACTTCTAGGGATTGCGGTAAATTGAAATATCGTGTTCGGCAACATGATACATAGAAAGGTGCATCTGGTGTCAATTGGATGTCGTAGCGGGTGTCACGACATGATGCCACCAAAGGAACGCTTTTAAAATTATCCTATGAAGAAATAGAGAGAAATTTATGGGTACATCCATACATTAAAACGGAGGGACTCCCATATAGAAAAGGGTTGCCGTAGTAACATGAATATTTTATTTAAATATGTTTATTTTATTTTATAGAACACAAACATACAGCCCCAGTTTATTATTTTATACAAACCACTTTGGGAACCTCAGTATTTATCTAGCGCGAGGAAAATTTTGTTTACATTATGTTAAGCTAGTTTACAGTCATGAGCGTTGTTTACGCTGATATACTTTATTTACGTATTTTTAACTTAATTAGTACATAAAATGCGTCGCCTAAGCCTAGCCTGCCTAAAATCTATTTTTAAAGAAGCGCAACAAGCCTCTCAATACAACATTAAAGAAACCAAGTAAGATTGGTCCTTGATATGGTGCATACAGTTGATTAGCATTTATAAACCATCATTTACGCCAGTGAAATTTATGACAAATTGGTAACGAGCTGGTGTTTCGGAAACTTATAGACGGGGGAGCCCTTGCAAATCTCCCATGTCGCATTAGCCTCAACTTAAATAATTATCATCTACTCATTTTATGTTAAAGACTTCTAAGAAGTAATATTTTTCACTGTAAATTTTGCGAATATATATGGAAAGTCAGGAAAGTAAACCTTTCGTGTTCGTCGACTTGAAAAAACTGGAAATTAACCCGCAAAAAGTAGAAAATGAAATGTCGGTATCATAGATAATGCATTTTATATAATATAATATTAATGACTTATCCGGGAGAAGGGGCAGCATATTATTTTGTAGGCCGCATTTACGCCCAATATCGATTTGGGTTGATAAATTCCAACCAGCGCTCACCTTCTCATTAATTAGACTTGAGGATTAGATAGAACCTTTACAACTTGGGGATAAGTTATTGAAAATGTATTTCGCATGTGCTGGTCACTGCTACATTAGTTTATTTTATTATTATTATTATTATCACTCGATTATCGAACGGGAGATGTATGTTAATAATTAATTATTAATTAGTGTTTAGTAGCGGATTATATTGTATATATAGTTATATACTTATATACCTATTTGTATCGGATTTTGCTCACAATTTCATTGAGTTTAATTGTTTGCGCAGAACACTAATTCTTTTTCTAAAATAAAAGTAGCCTAAGTTACTCCTTATAACATCAACTATCTGTCAGCTAAAATCCGGTCAAAATAAGTCCAACCATTTCGGAGATTAGCCGAAACAAACAGACAAAGAGTTGGTATTTTAACATTACAGAGTTTTAAATATCATTTATTTGTATAGATATGTAAGTTCATTACGATCTAAATCCTAGATCCTGCGTTACCAGACCGTCGAAAGTATTTTCAATCTAGCCATCACCAATTTGTATCACCAAGTACAGAATGATACACCTCACTACACTACCAACGTATACTTTTCTACTAAATGTATTATATGTATCTGCAAATTAACATCATGATGAAATTTTTATGTAACAATTTTAAATTACGAGGTCCTTGGGAACGCAATAAGATGGCTTTATTGATCTAGCTGTCACAACTTGGGTATACATTCGAGCTGTCGCCCTAATGGGGCGAATTGCCTTACTTTTTATTAAAAGCCAGCGCAGAAAATATAAAAGCCTAAAGTTCCTCGGTAACGAATATCGAAACAGATACATTTTTGAAATTTAACTTAAGAGACAAGGTCAATTTACAATTTCCGAGTTGCGGTGTGACGATTTTAAGAGACATTTTGTTCGGTATTTGGTAGACAACTGTGTGAGGTATAATACTTCGTCGTGTTCGATAGAGTAATGAAATATGGGATTGTCTGCCAAACGCAGAACGTATCAAAACATATCAAACCCAAGACAACTACGACTGACCTCGATCTAATGCATTCTTTTATTTTTAAGTGTTTCCAGGTGCTTGGAAAATTGTTTTGCCGATTCATATAAACGATTTCCATAACGACGATGATAACTACAGGAAAAAATATCCTTCAGGAACGAGACAAACGTGGTACCACTCTGTCGGCTGTTGAACACAATACAATCATGATCATAGCATGTCCCAGCTGATTTTGGTGTCGAGTGACGTCACAGTAGTTTTAGCGGTGGGATCCGGAATTTAAAATTTTGAAAAGCCGTAACTTTGTTTGCTTTAATTATTTTTCTTTAAATTCGCAGTTATTATTACAATTATTAGAACTATTTATACAGTAAAATTTAAAAAACTTCTAATTATCGTTTTTTAAAATCCCCCCAATACAAACATTGTACTAAAATTTAGAGGGTAATTCTGATATATCATATACAATAAATTGTAAAATTGTAAAAAAATTTAACTTTCCAAAGTATCTTGGAGACAATGGAGACAACTATCGTTTAGAAAATTACTAAATAAAATAAACCAACATTAAATAAAAGAATGTGAAATATTGTCCATATTAATTAAACACATTCAAAGAATAAATTAATAAAAGAGATAACAGTCATATACAAACAGTTAAAAATTAATCCCAATAATGCTCAGTTAGTACAAATAAATATAAAAAAATATTAATAATAAAATAAAATAATACAATAATAATAAAACAATAAAAACATGGGTGTATGCTTATGACCACACGATAGAAGTGAAAACTTCTAATTTTCGAATTTTGAAATATATACTGTAACCGTCCGCCCGTATTACCACAACCCGCAAGACACCGCACCCGTTAATACACGTTGACCGTACAAGCCCGTGTCACAGATGGTTCAGGCAACCGGCGCTAGATGCGGCCCCACTGTATGTCGCTCCAAAACACCTACTCATAGTTAGCAAGTACTGCGACGGACCATCACTTAGGCAATCGATTCAATTCAATTCAATTCTATACAGAGAGGGAAGCAATTGGACGGTAACGCGACCAGACGGAACCTCCTGGTATATTGTTTTCTGATTGTATTGTATTTTGTTTTACTTAGGAAACAATAAACATATATTTCTCCATTAACAGGTGTTATTATTTTAAAAAATACGCCTGTTATAATACCTATATAATTACATTTATGTTATATAATGGATTAGTTCGGTGAATCAACATCAGGTCCTGGCTGTTAAGGTCCTAGCAAAGGGCAAGCAGCTCGTCTTATGCCCTGATGTCCATTTCATGAAGCCTTTTTCTTATAGTCTGGTTGGAGAGATGAATGAGAAATCTAACAATATTGATGAGTTTGTTGAACTATTTTACAGTACTTTAGAGGAAATTATTCTTAATAAAACACCTAAATTTAAAAAAATATACATTTTCAACATGTTTTCCAGGGACACGATAAACATTATTAACCTAAAAAATAAGTTTTCCAGAATGATAAAATGATAATGGTTAAAACATATTTAGGAATTACAGGTATATCACAGCAACTTGAACAAAATGATTTAAAAAAATATATTTCCTGTATTGACTCTTGACATTCAACATAACGCAAAATAATCAAAATTTAGTTTCGCTATATCAAAAGTAGTTTAAGTATTTACCCTACCAAAGCCAATGTTGTTTGAAGATAGGATTGCTTATACTGGAAATCCGCCCTATTATTTTCCTGTTTTTTTTCCCTAAAAATATACTTGAACCATATGAGCAGACACTGTACACTTTTTTGGGCATATGTCACCTAGTACTCTGGAGTTCCCTAAGGCTCAGTATTAGGGCCTCTTTGTTCATAATCTTGATTGTCGTCAATCTCAGTTCAATACAACGTGAACTACCTTCCATGTGAACTGTATGTGAAAATTTGGCCTGAAAACTACTGTAAACACTTTAAGTACTGTACATCGCTGCAAAGTGTTTTACCTTTCTATAAAAAATATTAAATAAATTGACGATTTTATGATTTCTCCCCTGCTGTAACTGAATAGCTATACCTTGACATAAGAATATCTGTAGTGGGATTATGTCCGGAGTATATTGTAGTCAATTCAACTCATCGTTTTTTACCAATGTAATTCAGCCTATGCAATAGCATATTATTCCACTGACAATATTTACGTCATATGCGAGGCAACAGAGTATTCTAGCGACAATAATTATGTCAGATAAACGTCAAAAAAACTATGAATTTTATTTCAACAAGAACAATCAAACTGGTCCCAATTTGACTTATGGCATATTTTTGTATTCTTTGAAGTTTAATTTGCTATTTCTTCGTGAATTGTAGGTACTTAAATCGTTGTTAACAAACCTGCTCATTTTGGAAATTACCTGAAGCGCACAGTATCAAGCTCACAGCAGCAACTCGTAATCAGAATGACAAATATTGTCGGCAAAACCTAGAGCACTTGTATTATATATGATAATATAAATAACTACATTAACGATCAAACAAGGATAACATAAAATCCTCTACAACTTTTATCATTAGTGGTATCGCGCCGCAAACATCAAACATTCCTAGAACATAATCGATATGACGATACGATCTGATTGTGCATTTTATCATTTCCACCAACGTTGTTGTCCAGCATGTACGTAATGATAGCTACACTGGATAATGGAATGTTCATCGATTCGTAGTTTAATGTTAGTTACATGTTACCGAACAACCCCATTTGTAGAGATAAGTAGTCCTAAACTGCAGGAACTTTAGTGTTTCGATAATTTACTGTTTCTTTGATCATCTACGAAACAGAGCCGTATATATTCATATATAATACAATACTTACTACAAAAGTAAAAAGTATGAAGCACTGAATGGTTATATCTCTAAAAAATATCCAAGATATCAACAAGCCCAGTCGGGTTAGTCAAAAAAAAGGCTTTACCTTGTAAAAATTCCCGTCAGTAATTTTATTGCTCTGACCTTTAGGGGGTCACTTGTAGGGGAATTGTTTTTGCTCAATATCTCGGCCATTTTTCAACAGAAATGATAACGACTTAAGTTGTAAATTTGATTCTCTACAACTTCTGTCCATTAAATTTTTATCGTGCGATCGATATTTTTCGAATTAAGCGGGAAAAAAGTGCTAAGTATAATTATCATAAATTATCAAAGTTGTATAGAATTAAATTTTCCTACAATTTTAACCTCTACGACTTTTTCTCTAAAACCAATATTTAAAGTCCTAGATTGGGATAAAGGCATATGTAAAAAATATATTTTGCGAACGGCTTTCCGCACCACCACAGGGGTAGAGTTCCAGGCGCGTATTTTTTTACGTGGTATCTCCAATAGGCCTAATCTACTCGTCTCCTTCCTTATAAGATTTTGAAGCTGGAATTTCGATTTTTCTTGCAAGCGTTAAGAATCCAGGCGATGCGTTTTTCTCATTATTTTCCTCATAAGCTTCAGACGGCCAGATTTTTTCTTTCAAGATGTCGTTGTCGGGACTACTTGATTTTTTTTCGACGATGTTCCTGCCAAATCAACATCGTTCGGTTACCTCTTCGCAGATCTCCTGACATTGAATGGTGATGTTCGATATTGATTTGCTCCATCAACATCGAACATCACAGGTTCCGATTCCGATAATCGATGATAGATGGTATCATCGATTATCGGAATCGGAACCTGTGATGTTCGATGTTGATGGAGCAAATCAATATCGAACATCACCATTCAATGTTCGTCATCAAGTTCGCTGGTCGCTTGAGACCCGTTAGGCTTACCATAGGCGTAGAACCCTTAATATTGGTTCTACGAAAATAGTCGTCGAGACCATTTATGTACATTTATGTCATAAAGTTAAGAATAAATGCGATAATTTCATAATTATACTTTACCCTTCATGTTTCGTTTAATTCGGAAAATATCGGTTGGACGATGAAAATTAGCAACGATAGAAGTTGCAAATAATCAAATTTCTAACAACTTAAGTCTGTGCCATTTTTGTTGAAAAGTTGAAAATGGAGATATTGAGGAAACACGATTCCTTGTCAAATTCAAGATGGCGGCTCACGCTTCGGCGGAGTTTGGTCGCAGTGACCCCCCCTCCCTAAAGGTTAAGCAATTAAATTGCTGACGGGAATTTTTGCAAGGTCATATGCTAACCCGACTGGGTTAATAGCACAAACTATATAAAACGTATAGAAATTTCATTTCTACACATTCCCATATATTTTTATAATTTTCCAAAACCTCGTTAATTATTAGCTTAAGTTTACGTTTGAGAAACACTTGTTTTAGGCGCATTTTAGAAATGTCCACGTCCCAAATACCCAATTAAAAATTGAATGAATAATATATCAAAGAAATTATAGGCTAGTGAGGTTTTTTAAAAACATTCATGTATAATAATATTATTTATTTGTATTCATATCCTAATATTACATGATCATTTATTGATCTCGGTACAGAGATCATAAGATAAATGTATAACAAATCATAGTGGTGCTTGACACAAACATACTTCTGGTTCTGGTTCGGGTTCATTAAAGTCCTCATCGAAACTGTCAACATCGCTGTCTTCATCATCGTTCTGTGTAAATTACTAATTCATGATTCAATGACAATATATGCCAAATGTTCTTGTTCTCCGCAGTTTTGTTCAATATTCTTTGAATGCTGCACAAGATTAAGTGAAACAAACTGTTTTCTCTATAGTTGATGTGCAATGTTCTTAAACATCCTTTATTTTAAACGTGGTGTTCACCTTCGCTACTTTATTTTTAACGTAAGCCTATATCAACTCTATAGGCTTAAATTAAAAGTGGTCCATTGGCAACCATACAAGTTTTACATTGTCCCCTCTCAAATCCTTCGGAATTTTGTTCAGCAAATTAATATCCTTTCGGAAAATTAGGTTCTCGGGAATGTTCCAAAAGTGCTTTTGTTAATTCTATGAAACTTGCAAACCTTCTGGTAATGGCACTAAACCAACATCGAATCCCCAGCATTCGATCAAGAACAATAATTACCCGATGAAATATTTCGTACAACATTGCATCAACTTTTGCTATGCCTCAGACCCTTTGGGGCATAGTTTAATGGCACCTCTAAATCTGCTAACATCTTAAATGGTACCTCTATATTCGTCAAAATTGTTTGCAACATATCGCATCGAGTAGCCCTCATCCAAAGCTGATGCTCTTACTGCCTCGAAACGGATCAATTTCTTGGGTGATCCATTTTTCAAGTTTAAGAAGACTCGTCGATTTTTAAGCCTCTGGGTGTAAATTACAATATCGCGCATGACTATAGCCTTAATTGATGATTTTACTATTATCAGCCGACTAGCAATATACACATGGATCAATAATACAATAGTGGTACAATAAAAATAGTATAGTAGGTCATCCGTATGCTGCTTAATATAGACGGGCTTATACTTACTTGCGAAAAGCCAGCATCGGATCTTCGGTCTCAGGACCGGAGCAATGAACCCAGCTCTCGGAGACAGGGTCGGTCTGAGTCACTGAGTGACCTATTAGTTTTCAGAAATCTGTCTAGGAACGGAGTTTGTTTTATAACACCTCTCCTTTCAATTTAGTTTACCTGAATTAAATGGCCTCTCATCTGGGAGGTGTATACGATTTTTTATTTTGCCTATCGGCTGCTCCGGAGGTCGGTCGTGGATAAGTGAATTAGATGGTTAGTTAGAGGCTCTTTTAGCACTTAGGTACCCTTAGATATATCACCTCAGAAAAATCACAGCTTGGTTATTAGGTACTGACTTGATCTACATCTACTTTTAATTTATATTTAAAAAATATATATTTGGACGCCAGGTCAGTACTAGAGGAGTACGGCAAACCCCAGAAATGACAGAATAGATAATAATTATCAGCTGTAACTTCTGTGAATCAGATTTGTACATAGAGAAATAAAGGAAATGTATTTTTTAAAAGAAAATATTCACAAATAAATACATGTACCAGTGGATGATTTACAGAATTCCTTAAACTAATTTAAAATTGACAATTAATAATCCTGAAGGGCGTTAAAATGACTCTAATGTTTAAAAGGTAGCCTGAAGGGCTCTAAATTAAAGCAATAAAAAATAATTACTCTTGACACCAATCAAGCTGAAAAGATCAACATTTACAATGAAGTGAATAGTAAACTTTGGTAAAATTGACAAATTGAAATGTTACGTAAGACCTGGTAATTCCTGTGGGCAATAAATATATACAAGGTGTACCTTTCCTGGCAGACTCTGGAGATCTCCTCGTGGAATGTGGATTCCCTAGGATCCTAGGATGCAGCTACGGCTCGGAGGTCAAGCAGAACTTAAACGTACCCTCTAAGGGCGATATGTACCACAAGGGGTGAAATGTTACAGCAACGGGATGAGATATCTTCCAGTCTGGCGTTCAGGACTTCAAGCGATGATGGTGTTATCAGCTTAGTCACCAGAGGAATTGGTTCTCGGTCATCGCATCAAATTGCAGAAGAAGAAAATTACCAGTATCAGGTTTATCTTAATAAATTTGGAAGAAAAAAATATGTATAAATTTCCGCTTGGGCAAGATATCAAGAGTAAAATTTATAATTAAAGTGACGGTAATAAAAATAATTAAATTAATAGTATAGAGCTTTAATTAGATATTAAATCCAACTAAAAAGAAAAATATTCGGCCAAATGGCGCATTGTTACTCAATTATTCAAGTACTTAGGTTGATTGATAAATTATTCGTTTAATAAACCATGGTACTGCAACTGCAACTGGAGCAGAAAGTGAAATATCAAAAGATATATTTATATATGCAAAATATAGATAATATTATAATATTAAAACTATTGAAAGTAATTTTGATTTTATATTCCCAAAAATTGAAGTATACTTTTATAAAATTATCAGTAAAAAAATTAATAAAGAAAAGAATGTGGTATGCAATTTAAGACTACACAATAAAACGTATAGAAAAGTAAGGCAATGATGCTCTTTGCGATATGTGAAATATAAAGAAAATGTGGCCTAAGCCGTAGTAGTAATTTTTACTAAAAATATGGAAATATGTTATTATTCCGTATTATTGTAAGCTTTGTTTTCAGAACCTACAAGGTAGTACAAGATCGAACGGTAAGTTACGATACAATATTAAATTAAATATTCATTTAATTTAATAAATAAATAATGCGGTAATATAATAAATAAATAATGCGGTAATAATATACCAAAAACAATATAGATATATACTTGTGGGTCTACGTATCCACAGCTCACTCAAAGTATGCAGCTTCGCTGGTGTTACAACAATAAAATTAAATGTGGCCAAAAGCCTATTTCAAGGTCTAAACACAGCAGAAAATAAGTTGTATAAATCGACGTAATTTCCGTACGGATATCTATATTAATAATAAAATCTATACCTTGTAGTTTTTTAAGCACCTCACGAACAATACCGAATTATAACTGCTACGTTAGCAAACTATGTGAACAAAACAAAATCAAACGGTCAAAGAGGCTTCTGTTTGCGTCGCGTGCCTTATTTATAAATTATCTCCTATTTCGGCTCATGGCGTAATACACGTGGTTTTAGTATCGCGTAGGTAAGTCGCAGTTTATTTTAAATATTTAAAATAGGGTACTATTATTCAAAATATTTGCTAGATAACGGAACCTGAAGTTATTTACGTTACAGCTTATATGTAGAAGAAAACGATCACAAAGCAAAATTGTGATTTCTCAAAATTAGTTCAATAGAATAGGTATATTATAACATGAGTAAACTGAGTAGAAATGTTATCTCTTGCAAAAATTATAAAAGGCACATAACCCAATGTGAGGATCAATCGTAAAGAGACGGCGCGGCGTAGGCTTCCCAGTCAATATATAAAATAGCACATAACTAAGAGAATAATAGATGTTTAGAAGACCTTCCTGATATTAGCTATTCTATAAGCTATAAGCTGATATAAGCTTCATTTGCAGTACATCATAATAAGCTTTATTTACTTGATCAAGCATGTTTTATATGATGAACCAATCTCAAATAGTTGTAGATATTCTTAGTACACGTGCGCTTTGAGATGTTTCAATATTATCGTAGATAAACAAAATATCCGACAAAAGGCCTTTAAATTGTAAAATATATTATTGCCGTTTTACTATCATTAAGTATGAGTTTATCTCTTTGCAACCACTTTGCGACTTTGCGCCTATTGCGACTTCTTCTATTGTTGTCCTAACTTTTGCTTGCAGCTCTGGAAGTGGTTCAGCTACCAGAGTAACCGTTAAGTCATCAGCAAAAATATGACATGATCAAGACCAAGGGTTATGTATTCGGGAGCGTTATTAATAGAAAGTCAAAATAGTAGTTGACCAAGTGCAGACCCCTGAGGAATACCAAGTTTACTGTCATGAATTTCTGATGCCTTCCCATTTAATTTAATCATTAGTTTCCTGTTTTACTGTACAGACAACACAATTCGAATCACCACACTGCATGATCATACTATTAGGGTTTTAAATTAGTTGATTGGAGGCATATGAGTAGCGTCATGATACTATTAAATAACAACGTTGGCATTTTATTAATACTGCACTGTCCTCGGTCTGGTATGAATTTATTCAAATAAACACATGATTATGATGTTGACTAAAGATATAGTTCAGTTGAAAATTTTAACTATTATTTGACTGAACCAATAACATATTGTATATATTATATCTAAAGTACATATCCATATGTAATATTACTGCTTTCCCTACTCCACGCAATTGCTCAAATTTCAAATTGCTCTTGGGATGCGCTGCCTCTTCCATTATTCATATTTTTATGTCTTCGATCCAGATGCGTCGGACTCAGGTGTTACTTAGCTTTCGGTTCTTTATATATTCGTCTTTAGGCATCGATTACACTTCATATAAAATCTTATGACGAGGAAAACTTTCGAAGCAGTGTCGCTTAATTAAGGATTAAGAACCTCAATCGTCTACTGGGGTGACGTTTTCCTTTTACTTCTGAACAGAAAACTAACTCAAAATTATAAAATATGATTAATTCTATAGGACACCAGTGGCGGCGCGCCGGGATAGGCATGGTAGGCACCGCCTACCGTTAAAAATTCGGCGTCCATCAGTCCTCAAAACCATTACAATATTTATTTAATACAGTAATCATTTCTCCTATTATACCTACATATTACTAAAAGTGCACCGCACCAGCGTACCTACTTGCCCACTCACATTCATAAGTAGGGTCAGGTTTCGAAAATGTACGGCAACCGTCCGTTTAAACGGTGCCGTTCCGTTGTTTTGACTGTTCACACATTACCTTATGACACTATTTATCGCGCTGTCGTATGGGAAAATTATGCAATATAGCCTTCGTCGTTAGGCGATACATTCGACCGCTTTCGTCTATGAACGGATCAGTTCGAGTTCGGTAGCAAAAGCTCTCGCGTTTTACTTGCTAGACGACATACGGAACTCTGTTTTGTGTTTTATTCAAATAATCGGAAATTTATAATATCGAAAACTATAATAAAGTGTGTGTGTTTATATTATTTACTCTTTATCGCAGTTATTCTTATTCATAGTTATTAGAGCGGTGGGACATATTAGGCAGATCGTGGGTTGTGTTGTAATCCAGGAAGACTTATGAAGGGCATGGATATCTAAACATTTTCATTTACGGATAAGTATAACTTGAATTACCTTATTTAAATTTATTTTCATTTTCATAGGTACCTATCGTTTATTTAATAAATTTAATTAGTATTTAAAAAATTGATATAATATGTTGCTGTTGTTTTATTGGAAACTCCATTTTCTAGATTTAAAGACACAGACCGAAAGGAATTTATAATCAAAGGCCCTCCCACACTACCTCTCAATGCCTTAAATTATTGTATTTTTCCCTGACAGATTCTGATAGATAAAAATTGATTAATGAGTTAGAGGTTATAGGTACCTATATCACGATTTACAATTCGTTGTCAATATTAAAAAAAAATGTGAATAATGAATTCATTCAAGAAATATTTCGCGCAGCTTTTACGCTTTTTGTTTTAATTCCCGTAACAAGTACATCCAGCAGAAATTTATTGAAAAATGAACATTTTCATCTTTTTCAATTGAAAAAGAGTTGTATAGCTTCAGGAATCAGATGGTTTTACCGAGAAAATTTTCATTGGTTAAAAATAGGCTTTTTAATTTACAATTTTCATTGTCAATCATGTTGAGGTTCATGAAGTCTAAGAGGGGAGGTCTACATGATGCGCTATGCTATATTACAAAACAAACTAAACTTTACGCCAACCTAGTAATCTTTTTAAGTTCTATACACGGTGTCCCAGTTTTATTCTGAAAATCTCAGGAAAATCAGGATCTCAGGATCCGATAAAATTAAAGGGGCCTCGCTATATAAACTTATTTCGAAATCTGATCATTTCCGAAAAATAAGGTTTGAAGTTGATTTTTTTTTCATTCTTTGTTAATATCTCTTAAAGTTATAAAGAAATTATTCAAACAAATTTTGTGTGGTCAACGCCACGGTGCACTAGTACTAATACACAAAATCTCAGCTCGACAGAAAGAGTCAGTGGCGTGCATTTCGCATTAACCGATAACTTTTATAAGAAGCATTACGCCACTGACTAATTTTGAAAAATGATAAGTAATTTCTATTGTCCATGCATTGTTCTGGCAAAAAGCATTCTTACATTTTCTCCATAATAGACACCGTTACGGAGTAAACCGCCATTTCATAGAATCATCCCGATCTTAATTTTCGCATAACTGTTGTAATCAACAACTGAAAAGCTCAACTAACTATTCCTCATCTAAGAAATGTTGAAGCGCACTCCTGGCTAATTGAATGCTCTGGGATTCCTGACAAGAATATTTTTTTAATTGGAAAAAATTAAAACATTTAAAACTCTTTTAGTCATTTAATAACAATAATTATAAAATTAATGCACATTAACATTTAATAAACTTAACAGAAACTGTATCATTAATGTATCAGCGAATATTTAAATATTGTTCAAATTGCAGGCCATTTGCCGCAAAACAGGGCTCACATCTTTTTCTAATCGCTGTTTAATTTTTTGCAAAACGACCCTATTTTGATTTACATCATGTTTAGCTGTTCACGTGAGGTTAGTGTAGCTACGTTCTTCTTAATTTTAAATAGTGAATCCGGGAAAATCAAACAGCAAAGATTGAACTGAATTAAATGCCGACATCTCGAAAAATGTATTTTCATTTTCATTTTCATAGGCTCACTATAAGGACACACATTTTGAAATGTGTTTAAAATTTGATGACGTAGGTACACAATGGTACAATTTTTACATTTTTTTAAATCGAAGACATTGGAGGACTGTAGTTTCTTAAGTTCTTTGTCGCCTGCCTCAATCGCTTGTAGTACACAGTAAGCTTACTAGTAGGATAGTATTCAAACATTCAAAAATAGACTCAAGGCCACAAATCTTTTCACAGCCTGGAAAATGAGTGGGAGGAAAATTCATTATTCGCATAAATTCACAGCTTATGTCAACAAAAACGTTTTACGTGCGCAATAGTCGAATAATATTCATTTATATTGTATTAATGCGAACCTTATAAAACTAGTATAAATGAAGGCTATTAAGTATATCTCAGACTTACACGAGTAGCAAATAATCTGGCTGTTATATATTCTATTATTAGATGCGGAATGTAAATAAATAGTCGGAGGCTAATGTCGGTGGCAAAATAGAATGTTATTAGCAACAATATGCCCCTGATCTTCCAGGGCAATTCTATTTTCGGCGTTTGCCAACAGTTGCTACATTACATTTAAATGCAGTGCTTGGCGTGCCTTGATACCTTCAATAAACGCTTTATTATCGTAAACAGTACTTCTGTTCGTCTTTAGTTATTTCCAAAAAGATGTCGCGATTGAACTAGGCCTGTCTCCTTAACCCGTAAAGTTTTGAAGCCAAATTACCAAACATATTTATTATTTGTGTATTTTGGACGTTCTGGAATTCAAACTATTCATAAATAAGTTATTTCTAAAAAGAAGGTGCGATTGTGACAGAATGATCCCAGTCTCCTCTCCTAAATTTGTTTAAAAGTACCCGTACCAGCGTTTTTTGTAATGCATCACTCATCTATGGCTCAAGGTTGATGTTGTTGGGATTGTATTAGGATTTGTGGGTCCCTTTGGAGCTAAACTAGATACCTAATAATACTCGTCTATTCAATTTGAGCATTCAAAGGCCAAAACTGTTTCTATACGAGATTTCCAAAAAGTGGTTGCGACGTCTGTCGTAACCACGTCGACGTCTGAGTGAAGAGTGATGAGGACTATAATTGCTACAAAGATGTGGAATTTTGCACTAATGATGAAGACGAAGGAAAATATGATCCCGAATAAGGACCGACCAATATAGAAGGAGGATCGTGAAGATATTACAAAAGTGACAGCAGTGATGACGTCGAGGCACTCGAAGAACCAGCACCATGATCAAATCTACCAGTTCTCCCCGAAAAAAGTCAAATGAGGTTCCAGGCTATATAGATAAGTCTATATGGGATATATATTTAAAAAGCCCAAGTGCAGTGTACTGTATCTCATGGGTGATGTGGAAAGTAGTAGGTACATTAGTCGAGTAGAGCTTTCGAGGGTAGTTCTGTTCAGGATTCAGAAATGCAGGGGACTTTCTTTTCTAAGCATTCCTATAATGTTTCACATGTTAACGCATCAGGGGTTCGCGTCTTTTTGAAGGGAGTAGAAGTTTGGGGGGGAAATGATTCTAGAGAATCTACTATAAATTTTCACATACTGCTTTATTGGATTTGGTTGATTAGGTCTGAGATGAGACTGGAAATGAAGAAATTAATCGGATTGACTCTCAAGCTTTTATCTTCAAGGTTTCCTAAAATATTAGGTAACTCGGGTTGACCTTCAACTTCTGCCACTAATCCTTGCAAGCTCTCAACAGGGTTGGTCTTCAAAGTAAGGAGAGATCTATGCTGAGACTGGACATGAAGAAATGAATCGGGCTGTCCTACAAGCTCTCTCAAAGGGTTTAAAAAAGGGTTTAAAAGGAGGTGCTTCCCGAAATAAGTGTATGTCGTCTTGAAACACAGAGCAAATTTTTCTTTAAGCTTTCCTAACACTCGTTGGTAGTTTGGGTTGACTCTCAACTTTTGCAACTCAGACATACTAATCATTTGAAGCTATTTCAACAGGGTTGAGAGTAAAAGCTTTTAAAAACCTAAAAAGGGGCTTTAAGAAGAGATGATTCCCAAAATAAGTGTATATCAGACTTTGTCTTGAAACAAAGAGGTAATTTTATTTTAAGATTTCCCACAACGCTTTGGTAGTTTGGGTTGACCTTCAACTTCTGCAAATTAGACAAACTAATCATAGGAAGCTCTCTCGACATGGTTGAATGTAAAAGTTTTTAAACGCTTTTTAAAAGCTTTAAAAAAGTTGCTCTTCAAAATAAGTGTAGGGCTTTGAAGACTAGGCATGGAAAGATCCCTTGCATTAGTTGAAGGGGATGCAATAAAAGCAATACTTTAATCTAAATTCTTAAATACAAAGTATAAGAAATAATAAAATGTATAAGAGTTAAATTACATGAATATAAATAGGAGCGGCATTAATGCCACCCTCTGATAATAGCTTATAAAAGCCAATAAATAATTGATTATCAGTGAAGCGAACACTTTTGATAAGGCAATTATAGGGCACGAAAGTTATATATAAATACAACGCAGTAGAAAATACACTCATATTTTATAATATTCAACAGCAAATATAACCCAAGTCATGCGGTATATATAAATGTCTAAATCACCCTTGTAAAAAATCAATACTAGAAAAAACCCCAGGTAAAGTATAATGTGTACTGCACGCGATGTTGAAAACTACCATTTATGGTAAACTATGAATGAACAGCTGACACAGTGGGACTGAAATCTCGAGAATGTTACACAAATATAATTACGTTTACAAGTTGTCGTTTTAGGAGAATTATGCTGAATTGTTAAATTTGAAGAATTTTTTTTAGATCCAGAAACATTTTTTTAGTGCCAGAAAAGCCGAAAGCAACACAGATTCCTGTTGAGAAAATAGAACCAACCATACATAGCTAAGGAACCATTCATTGCGGAAGATGCACAACAACTAACAGATCTGGAAACCAAATCCTGGCGCAGGCAAAAAGATCAAAAATAAGTGAAAGATGTGGAATGTAAGGAGGAAAGAGTTAAAGAGGAAAAGCCCAAACAAGAAACACCTAAAGAAGAAAAACCGAAAGCCTCTACTACCCAAGAAATGAAGGAAACAGTTCCCCAACAAATTACACTTAAAAGAACTGAGAAAATAAAGAAACAAGTCCCAAAAGAAGAGAAGACGGGCTTAATAGAAGAAATACCAATTACGGCAGCTGAAGAAATAGAACGTGATAGAACCAAATCGGAATTGGCAAAACCAGTATCCATTCCAACAGAAAAAGGTGAACCACCTATTACATGGAATAAACAACAAGTTACTCTTAAAAGGGAAATAATTAAGAATTTAAAGGACAAATCGAGGAGGTTCCACTGAAAACTCCTAAGAGGCAAGAGCCAAATAATTAACAAAGAATCCAAAGAAACTGAAGAAGAAAAACCAATTACCTATCGATGAAAAATTGCAAGCCGGATCCTGGCATAAGGGAAAAGCTCCAACGGAAGAACAACCTAAGTTAACAGAAGATTCACCACTTACCACAGCTTACAAATTAAAACATGAAGAAACACCAAAACTGGCAATGTTGTCAGGGAGATTACATACAATAGCAAAAGCTGAGTAACATCCTATTCCATGGAATAAACAACAAATTACTCTTAGAAAGACACAAAAAGGAAAGAAAGAAGAAATTAAAGAATAAAACTGAAATCTAGAGGATGTTAGATAAATATAATTACGTTTACAAGTTGTCTTTCTGGGAGCATTATACTGAATTCTTAAGTTTTATTATTTTTTTTATTTGCTATTTTTTCTGGTATTGCTAAATGCTATCTAGCAGTGCCAGAAAATTATTAGATCTCGCATTAATAAATATCGATACTTATGTATATTATGTTATTAAGGGTGAACCATTTATTAAGGAGGATAATTATCAATCCACTATTGAAATTAAATTCTATATACCATCCAATAATGATAAAGGCTGTAAATTAAATAATGCTCTTAAATATAACTTTCGAAAATGTGAATTAGTAACACGAATCACGTTGATGAAGCGGTATTAAATTTCTATAATAACTTTTATAATATACTTGCAGAATGTGTTCCTAAAAATAGAAGTAGCAACAAGTATTATGTAAAAAAGACCGTTATTCCTATACTGTAATCGAATGTCGAATGTAGAATAATCGCTCGTAAGTTTTGTTTAGTAAATGAAGATCGGAATCAATAATGTAAATACGTTCAACCTATAAATCATACATTGATAAAATTCGCAAGAAAATATATCATCTTATTTTTTTATTTCGCGAACTTACCGATTGTTGTCAAATTTCGAATACATAATAGAATGAAAACCTGAAAACATCTTATTAATTTTTATAAATTACTTGGTGAATCATGGATTTCGGATAAATAAATTAAGAAACTTATATCAAGAGTTCTTACAAGAATATTTGGAAAATACGTTATCAAACAAACAAGGTTAAAACAGAACCGGAGTTGATGGACATAAGACACATTAACTGACATAACATGAGTTTTCTCGTCAAAATATTAATAAAACATTGTGTTGTTTTGAAGTATCTTAGATTACCGATTGAATATTCCTCTAGAAAAAGTAATGTAGATAAGCGAAAAAGAAAGTGTATAAAATACTATTTTTTCTCTATAATATTTCGTATTAGTATACTATTTTTTCTCTATAATATTTCGTATTAGTATATATAGAAGCACATATAGTAATCAAACTAAAGAATTTTATGAACATATTCATCATAAATCCATACAACAAAACGCCTCGGTTTTCAAGCGGCCGGCGATCAGGGAATGTAACTTATGGTAGTTGAACACATTGTGGTAGAATGCATCAACCCTCCAGAGTGTAATCTAGCGATCAATAAACGAACACACGACAGAGGTTCGACGACCGTGCCCGAGTGCCATCATTTATTAGCTTTACCGTGAAAAGCTTAAAATGTTATGCAATTTATACGAAAGTTGATGGGTGTAATCATGGTATTTATATAATTAAAAATGCCTATCCATATATCTATCTACTTCCACATTTGTTACAAATTAACTTTTGTTTTTACTTTTCCTCCACGCTCTCTTTACTTTATTTACATAGTTAAACATTTTATTTAAATACTACACTATAGATTATTATAAAATGCGCAATATACGAATTTATTAAGTTACGTAATACATGTACATAGTTTATTATGGAATTTACATATTTCTTGATAGGCAGTAAAAGTCTTTTATCTGTCAAGTGTCATTAAAGAGCCAATTTTAATGTCCTTTGGAGAAAACACATATTTATGTACTAAAAATAATATAAAAATTATAAGTTTTATTATGTTTATTACTAAAGGGATTTATTTCAAATGCATTTTTTTTGTCATAAAATAGAAAAATATTTCAGGAGAACTTTAAAAACTTAGTTATCCGGCTAATCAATGAAACAAATAATCAGATTTATAAAAATAATTTTCAAATTAGAAAGTTTTTTTTCTTAAAACTTGTAAAAACCACTTATTCCGTTTTAATAATATCTAAGCGATTCAATTATGATAATAAGGATTATTCTCGTCTGATGTAAAATCAAAATTTGAACGCAAATGAGAATCCGTATGGGTTCTTATTATTCCTATTAAATATTTAAGTTTCCGGAGTAAACGCTGTAGGGCTTTCATTGTACTGAAGATGGAATTGGGGGGTTTGAGTATTTTGTTGCAACGACGAGATGGGCGTTAAACTCGGGGTGCGATCTCTGTGGGAATGAAGGAAGCTCTAAACTCAAGTAACATCATTATATGTATTATTCCAGAAATGAGGAGAAAAGGCTGGCAATTAATTATGTACGGTTTTTGTTGAAGCCAGTCAGGTTTTGGATTTATATTATAAAAACAATAAAAATTAAAGAAGCCGCGGGAATATAAATTTTTATAACAGGCTGTGTAGGCGTATGACATGATTTTAGTGGCGTACAAAAAATTCGATATAAGCTTTTAGCCATTTTTAATTAACTAGCTATGGTATTTTTCAGCTATCTTGGCGTGTACGTATTACAATCGTACGGATCAAATTAACGTGCTATACAGCATTCTCAACAGTTTTTTAGGATTTTGCTATTTACACATTGTATTTATTTTTTCGATGTTATCGGTTAAAATCGACGTTTTTCGTTTTCATCGATGATTAACTTTATTCTATCGTCGACACGGTCACACCAAGTACTTCGGTCAGGTACAATAACTATTTTTATTGCTGCCTGCTAAGTGAGTGCAATTTGACGCTATTGAATTGCTTTACTGAATATAGATAGCAGTCGTTACATCTCCGAACGCATAGATGTAAAGCTAGAGCTAGAAGCGTGACGGTGTTTGTAGAAGAAAATGAAAAAAATGAATGAAGAACCTGCTCTCGGAGAACCACATCTATTGTAAAATATAGACAACGTCTATTGTGACGTCAAAAACAAAATTATTTAATAATTTATATATGACAATAAATTAAAGTAAAAACGTGTATTTAATAAAACAAGTGAACTATTTAATACAAGTGTCAGAAAGGAAAAATATATGATAGTCATTAAATTTCATCATCATCGTCATCGTCGACATTAAGATCATCTTGAACCCAAATTAATAATTAACGGTTCAAACTCATCGTAACGTACTTCACGTTCCCAATCTTTATTTACAATGTCTTCTACATGTCTGAACACAATTTTCCCAAATATCTGGAGTAATTTGCTCCAAAGCCTTTTGGCACATCTCTAAAACTTGTTTGTCTCCGTAACCAACTTCACCAATATGTCGATTGTAATAACCTTCACAAATACCCCACATAATTCTATTGGATTATATTGGCAATGGCGGTAAGATGGTAATTTCAATACTTGATGACCATGTTTTTTTAGAAGTTCATCTATGACATATCTTGGGGGCTCTTTGTGCTGGATGCATAAATTTAAAGGTTCAATTTTCATATAATTTTTCGGAAATATTATGCCTTTACAGGAAAGCCATTCTTTTGGTCTTGTTTTATTCCAGGAAGCAGTAGAAATTAGTTCTTCCAAAAAACTATGGAAGAACTATGGCATCTATCACCACTATCGATTTGGAATCAGTTTCCGAGAACCATTTCTTAAAAGAATTTTGGTCCATTGAATCGTGGTAGTATGCCGACGTTGACTGAAAAATCTAAGTAAGACATGCGTTAGTGCTTAACGTGGCCGAAATTGTATTGTACTCTATGAGACGTAAGTCGTTTATTGCATCAACATACGTCGCGTGCTGATGCTGTTGCACAACAAATGTAACGCGTAAATTGATGCAAACGCCGCCTAGATAGCTGAAAAAGACTTCTATAACTAATTTTGCAATATAACTAACCGTAAAATAATGTGGGTTATTATGACACTTAGTCAAAGTTCGTACAGTTTTTTTAAATCCAGTCAAATATCAACACGATCTTTGCCAAACATGCAATCGAAACGATAAATTTATCTATTTAGCTATTTCCTAACTTAGCTCTTTCTCTTAAAATTGCCTCTTTACATTTTTTGATAAGTTCCATTTGTGTGGTCTATTAAATTGAATTGACTGAATGAAGATAGGAACTTTCTTCTTTCCATGATAGCCACGCATTTTCATATTTCTCCACTGCCTATTTTTGGGATTTTCAGTCAGACTGCTTAAAATGCGCAGAATTGAATTTTAAAGAACTCGGAGAGACAATTTTTTTAGCGGGTTTGGTCCAATTTTAATTCAAATTCAAATTTACTGAAAAAATATTTATATACTTTGTACCAATTTATCAAAATCTCACATCTTATAGGTACACATACTGAACTTATATTCAGGATATTGCGTCTACGTATAATCAATTGACAAACCTCATTCTATATAAAAAGTTTTGCAGAAATTATCACTGCGTGTCCCAAATATTTCTTAAATTATCATTTAATTAGCATTACAGGATATTCAGATTATTTCCATGTAGACGTATCTCTAAAGCCAACGGTACCGAACCTTGACACAATAAGGCATTGTTTTCGTTTACGGTATCGAACACACATAATCATATATATTACAATTTGCTTGTATTATGGCTATAGAACAAACAATATAAGAATAACTTACATCTCACATTTTCTTAAGGTGTAGAACGTTTCATATACTATATTTTGCGATTTATTAGATTTTGAAAACGCTAAATTATACAAAATTTGGAAATGTTCAGTTTAGACTTTATTAATGAAACTTTTGAAAATATCTCGAATGAAATTGTTCGTACCGATCTGATGCAAAATCGAATATTAACTAAAACAAAAGCACATTTTTACCCGGTATCCACATTACCCGGTATCCACAACTGAGGATACCGGGTAATATCGTGCAAAACTCTATAGGTACTTGTTTATAGAGTTTATAGAGTAAATAGAGTTGATCCTTCCAATGGCTCATGGGAACACTAATCCTTACATATTTTTTGTAGATAATATCTTGCAGAAAAAGTGTTTTTCGTATTTTTTTGAATTTTCAAAACTTTTTCCAGTTTCAAATATTCACAAATATCCGAACCATTGACATTTGCCATTGTTTCAGAATCTACATTTTTATGGCGACAATTTTAAAACATTATCCAAATCAGTTTGAAAACTCGGAAAATTGATTTGGGTAATATGCAAGGTATGTTTTTTTTTATGAAAATGAAGAAAAAAGTAATAATTTTATACAGAGTGGACCAAATGAATGGGTCTAAATTGCTAAAATGTTATATAGATAAAGGAGATTTTCGAGTTGACTCGTATAAAAAAAATTACGCAATATTTGAAAAAAACGCTCGAATTCGGGTCTCCTCAAATACCCCATTGAACGCAATAATTTCAAAGAAGTAACCAATTTTTCAATTTTGGTACAATTACAGGCATAGTGATAAGAATACTGGCAAAAATTAGATTTTTATTATCTTTGAAGTTTAATGTGACGAGATAGCGTACACCCTGTATAATTGATTTTTGATTGAATTTTGATTTGAATTGATTGAATTGACGAAATCCCTGCAGAAATGTTCGGAAGGTTTCTGCGAATCCAGTGATGTCATAAAAATCCAATTCCTTCCAATATTAAGTTTTGAAAATTCAAAGAAATACGAATAAAATATTTAAAAAAAACAAAACCGACTTCCCTTTAAATGACTATGAATTCAATTATATATGTAATTTAATATTTTCTCATATCATATAGCTAGGAAAAGTTGTTTTAATACATTCCACAGGATTTTACGCATTTTAAAGTTTAACACCTAAATAAATGTATGCCTAATTCATTTATATATCAATATGTTCAGAGAGAACAATTATAAATAGTGGACTTGGTGGGCGTTTTCTATAAATGTGTCATTTTCTGTCAAAACTAATGACACGTAAAAGTGCCACTGTGAGAATGGTAGGTGTTGATGGTAAATTCAAGTATAAACTACCAATTAAATAAATCGTACATTATTCTGAAAAGCCTCAATAAAGACGAAAGAACTTGTATAACTTTTAAATGATTCGTTTCCATATATACATATAAATATATAACGGGTAAGTATCTTTTTATATATATTTCTTCTGTTCGTGTGTTGTCACTGAACTCCACCTAAACCGCTCGATTGATTTTTATGATGATTCAGTTGATTCGAGAATGCTTTGCAGCTTCATAATTTGATCCGAGAGAAAATATTTTTTTAATTAATTTAAATATCTATAAATTAGGGTTGTGACCGGTGCATGCGCCATTTTTTCTGGTATATCTGGTGAGTTCCCCGGTATATCTTCGGAATGCAAGGTCCAATGTCAATAAAATTAAAATGGGATCCACTTGAAAAGGGGGTATTTCCAAGTGAGTCCTATTTTAGTGCCATTCGAATAAAAAAGAATTTTTAGTGCTGAGGTAACAAACATACAAAAAAAAACATACTATCGAATTGAGAACCTCCTCCTTTTTTGAGGTCGGTAAAAAGGCGAATTTCTATAAATCGTTCTTGAACTCCTTCACAAAAATAAAAATTGAAAATTGCCGATACACGCCTAGGCTTAAATTTTAGGTGGTATTTAAAAATTTGGAAAATTTTCTTGGTAAAACGGAACATTCCTCCATTTCAACGAATTTTTCACAAGGATTTCACCACCCTGTACAATACCCTTGGAATGAAGATTTTGAAGATTAAAACATATCGGGTCATAGAGAAAAGATCGTGTTTTCACATGCTGAAAACAATTGAAAATCCGTCAACTATTTTAAAAGTTACAAAGGTACAAAAATGGACAATAATTTTGCATTAGCCGAACCTATTAACGAGCAGTCTATACACATAGTAGCTATAAAGTAAGAATGGCACTGTGCTGCTATAACCCTAAACTAATGGCCAATTTTTCAACTATCAGTCTAAACTATTAGGCAATAAAAAAATTATTAATTTTTTTAATATTTTTTATTTGGGCCAATACACATTATTATTATAATTATTTTTATTATCATTATTATAATTGTTATTATTAATAAAAATGACAACTTTAGTTTACATGTACTCTTCGACGAATTGTATAAATTGACTGAGTTAATAACTGCATTTAGTGGAAAACTAAAAATATGTAGATATGAGAAAACTATTCCACAAATGCAAAAAAATAAGAAAGCAGGAATGGTTCGTGCGGAATATCATTAATGCAATACCTAACTAGTAAATATCCATAGCGAATTTTAATGCTACACGGACTACTACAGTCAGATACCGTCGTGCTATTAGTGCAGAAGTGATTAAATTGCAGTTATTTGTTTTTAAATATATGTGTTGTGTGAAAATAATATAGTGAAAATTCTGTACCAAATATTCTTGCTGATATTTTAGTGTAACGCAAGATGATTGAAAGTAGCTACGAGGAAAGAAAGCGATGAGAAACTGATTACAGTAAATTTATTGAGAATTTATTAAGAACCTGGTGACTAGATATGTGTTTGTACCAACTTATTTATGTGTTTTTCTTTTTATCTCGTAGAAAACATTGATTCAAATGCTATTTCGCACGCATCCGGAACAGCTGAAAATCGGATGAAAAATAACTGATTTTTTTCTCTTACAGAAAACGGATTTATAGACAATTCAACTAACGTTTTTTACGAAGATAATTTAGCCTATGCAATAGCATATTACAATTGTGACAATTCAGCTGAACATTATTCAGCAATGTAATTCAGCCTATACAGTAGCATATTACAACGACAATATTTACCGTCAAATGAGAGGCAACAGTGTATTCCAGCGACAATATTTATGTCAGATAAACGTCAAAAAAATTATGAATTTTATATCAACAAGAACAATAAAACTGGTCCCAATTTTACTTATGGCATCTTTTTGTATTACTTGAGGTGAATTTGCTACTTTTTCGCGAATTGTAGGTACTTAAATCGTTGTTACCAAACCGGTTCATTTTGGAAACTACACGTAGCGCACTAGAAGAAACTAAATTATGTCAGATAAACGTCAAATAATTTATCAGCACACTGGCATTTAATTATATACTATTTGATTTTTTTTCAAAATGAACGTTCTTCTTTCATTGTCCTCGGAATACAACTGATGCTCTGTTTTGCTTCAATATTTGTCGTTCATTCATTCATTACTCTTTGCTGCTGTTTTTGGAAACTATTACTCGCGCTTCGCCCTCGTAATTATTTTCGACGCAGCAGCAACTCTTATTCAGAATGGCAAATATTGTCGGCAAAACCCAGAGTAGTTGTTGTATAATATATGACAATATTTATGTTAGATAAACGTCAAACAACTGAATTTTATTTTGGAAGAACAACAATCAACACTGTTTTTAAACTCATAGATATATTTTCTTTTTTAATAACGATATAAATAAAGATATTTTTTAATTTTTATAATAATTATAATATATTACACACTTCTTGTAAATGTTATTACTATTCTCCTTTTCCATGGTGTTAATTGTGCTTTAGGAGCTTGCTACTGTATTGAAGCTGCAAATAGTATGTTCTGAATGTATCTGGCTTCTGAATGTAAGTGCATCAGCGACCACACCTTGCTTTTTCTATTTTGCGCTATTGTTATTTTTTTAAATATCGACTTATTGTATGTATAAAAATCTAAAAATAATATTTTAAATTACATTTTGAGACGCTTGCATACCCCGATGCAGGTTTCGTCTGGAAAGTTGCTACAAACACTGATGAATATTTAAAATGGCGACTGAATGAATTTTAGCATTATCGTCCGAAGAGACTCAAAATCTGTATCGCGGGGTTGTTGGGGTCAAGAAATAGCAAAATTAATATTCAAGATGGAGGACATTCTTGCAATTAATGGTCTTGCAATTAATCGACTTTAAATCGCTGTCTCTGGAATTTTGGAGCCGCAGATATCCTTTTTTTGTGAAAAGATTTGTCTAAGATGGCGGAAATTTTAGCCATTTATGGTCTGATTCTACTTAAAATCGGTAGCTCGGGAACTTTGGGCTCGCATCTCACGAATTTTCTTTAAAAATAAATATTCAATGTGGAGGCTCAAAGATGGTTGATATTTTTGCCAAAAATAAATATTTAAGAGAGCGTCTCCAACCTTAGTCGCCTTACTCAATTCAACACAGCATAATATACAATATTATCCACGTTTATACAAAGACAGCTGTGGTTTTAGAAAGGACAGAACAACGCATGGCATACAAACCATAAACTAAACATGTACGCACCTGCATCTTCAACATTACAAGTTGTATACTGTAGATACAGATGTGTATAATAAGTATATAAATATTGTATCAGATAAAAAGAGTATATTATCGTCGTTCAAGATAGTTTAAGATAAAAAGTAAAATACCGCTTAGAAAAAAAATATTCAGTGGCAACAATTTTCTACGAGAATCGATCATCAAAGAATTAATTCGTAGACCAGATTTGGTCCATCAGCACTCTTGTCTTAATGTATTTATTACCCATGCTATTTTTATCGACAGAAAGTCGACTATGTTCAAAATCTGCGCCGAAAAATCTCGCCGGTCGTCTAGCCTAATGTCTAATAGATCGTCAGACGGCATCGGTTACGATGGCAGTGGCGTCCGTCACTGACCTAGTTGCGCCCCCACCACCGTGTTCCCCATGTGCCCCAATCGATTGCTTCCCACCCCTTCTCACGGACCGACCCATTGAGTCTACCCTTTCAGTTTGAGATTTTATATGCAATCCGTGATTACACAGAGAGTCTTTGAGTCTAAATTTATGAAAGAATTGCCCTTCGGCAAGGAAAACGGAAAGAATAACCTCTTAAATAAGAATGAACGATGATAATGAACGGGGGTTTTATAGGTCCTGCATACAAACAAAATTATAAATCAAATGTATTGTTCCAAGAGTAAATAACGAACTAATAATTAAGATAATAAAATAAAATAGAATAAAGCCAATAACTACATAAATATTGTTTTAGTCGTGGTACTATTGATTTAAATATTAGATAATAATTACAGTACATCTCGGATATATAAAAACTAAAAAAAAAATCACAAAATCCCAGACCCTGCATTCTACGGAAGTGTCTTAGGTCTTATGGTTTGATACACAGTTCTTATGTGTCAAAATAACAATTTTTATCAGTTTATGGTGACGGCTGGTAGAAGTTTAGGATGATCAATGATCATATGCTGAAAACTAAGCACTATTATGCCAAATTGAAATAGTCGTAATAGGAGAAAACTTTAGGCAAAACTTGCGAAACTTATTTTCAAAAGGAGATGTCCAGAATGGTTCTCGCTCAATAAAAAGGATTGTTTTATTGTTGCATGTGCTGACTAAGTAATATTGGTTGAGGTTGGCGCCGATTGCGAATCGTCGCCGATTGCGAATCGTACATTAGGAAAATAGATGAGACATTACGTGACATGAGACATTTCGTCATTCGTCATTGACATCGTACGATATGTATTGTAAAAATGGAGACAAAAGATTTGTTTCAAATCAACCAAAACCAACAAAAAGACATTATTTCATTTGGAAGTAACTAAACTGGTTAGTATGGTTTCCCAAGGGCACTTACGAAGAGTCAGGCATTGCGCATAAGTGATCCTCCTATTATGTCGATATCAGCCAATAGTGCAGAGAAAGAAATTTTAAATTTATTGAATTTTTTTAAGCATTTTATATATACAAAAGTTTTTGGCCTCAAATTTACTCTTTAGCATCGATATGAATTGCAACTTTGACAACGCACAAGCGCCTTTGAGTTTGATCTGTCAAAAAACATTTAGAAACTTTTTTTGTTTATTTTTTGTATATTTCAAAATTTTTTGTATATTTTTAAAAATTAACAAATTTAGTTATTTTAAACAAAAATCGACATTTTTTCGCCATGGCGCCATTTTTACAAAATAGAGGTATTTCCGGTGAGATATTTTTGTGGAAAGTGAAAAATTCAGAATCAGCTATATAAAAAGGCATAAAGTAAGCTTATAAAACTAAATCCTCACATTTTCTCCAGCTGAGCCATTTATTTAGTCTCTATTGCCTGGAGTACAAATCAATCCTTTTTAAGAGCATAAGTTATTTCTAACTTTTCTGTTAGTTATTAAAGGTATAGTTCCATCAACCAGCTGCTCTGAAGTAGCTACATTAGTTATCTAACGACTCGGCCCGACATTTGATTAATGCAGTTACATTAACAGTCGTAATAATTTAGAAACCCAAATATAATTAATTAACCTCACTCTATTGCGGACTGTGTAATGACAGACACAGCAATGTTAATAAGTATCCTGTAGCAGTGTAGGAAATCCTTTCAACATTCTAATGCAACCATTCAGTAAATCTCCAATCGATGGAAATACCACTGGCTGCACATAATTCATAGACAATGGAAGTCAGTGACTCAACGGAAAATAAGCTTCACAAGCAACAGATCAGTGTGATGAATGAGAGCTATACTGACTTGTGATGCAACTAATGGCCATTGTGCCGATATACCAAACATCTAATGTGTCTTTAAAGATTATTTTATATATTTTTTCGATGGAAATTTTAATATTTTTTGTTTCGTTACAGAAACAAGCCATGCTAGTTCGCCAGTTAGAAGAAGAATTGAGAATGAGGATGAGGGGTCCCAGCATAGAGATGCAGCAACAAATGGAAGCTTTATACCAAGAAAATGAACACCTCACTAGAGAAATCGCCATATTAAGAGATACCATTAAGGTATGTGTAATCTAGCGCAGTCGTAGGGGTTTGTAATATTAGGTCATATTAGGTTGCTACGACGTCATCACGTTTTTATAAGACTAAACACGTTATTTGCCTCATTCCAGGTTACTAATCTTTTCTTTAGAATTTTCACTATCACGCTGTTCGAGCTGTTTTTCGTGGTCTTCCTCTATATTTCTTCTGTGTTGCATTTGCTAGCCACATATTTTTGTCTATATTTCTTCCTTCATGTGTATTATGTGTCCAAAACAATTGCTGTTTCTCAATACTCTCCAAAATAGATTGTATGTTTAGTTCTTGTCTTATCAGTTCGTTTCTTATTTTGTCATTTCTAGTAATTTGTTTGGCGGCTCAAATATTTCATTTCATTGGCTTATATTTTCCTCTGCGTCGGTTTTTTAATCCAACTTTGACATCCATATTAGGATTGGTTTGAACTGTGTTAAATACTTTGTTAAATTTTTGTTATTTCCTTTGTCACGGCTTTTGAGAATGTGCCAAATATTGCATAGAATATTGTAGTGCAAAAAACTGGGTAATATTTTGTCCAACTTAGGAACGCGAAAATCTAGCTTTAGCTGTACCTGCAGAACATAATGCAATGCACTTGATCATTGCAGATAATGAACTGCAGCTTCTGAAGTAGTTAAGAATGAGAATGAGAAAATAATTTATTTACTTCGCCGCATTCTAAAACTTTTGAGAGCACTTTACTAGCAAGCCAACAAAGACAGAGACGTAAAGGGAATTTTCTTATGCCGGAAATATTGCCTATTGTGATTAATTGTAATCGTTAGTTATAAACGCATAATGATTTGCTTAGGAACTGGAGCTTCGCATCGAGACACAAAAGCAGACGCTACAAGCGCGCGACGAGAGTATCAAGAAATTGCTGGAGATGCTCCAAAATAAAGGCATGGGTAAGTGGTTCTTTCCTATTTACCCCTTACTTGCTTCTCCCTGCACAATGTCTGTTTACCTTCGGTGTATATTATTCTCTATCCGGCGGCGGCGTACGGAGAAGTGTCTTACATAGTTACAGTACCAAGGCCCACTCCGATAACCCACTTTTAACATTGATATAGAGGTGGTAGATGTCTGCCTTTGTAGTGGTGATGGTGCTAGTAGGACTAATGCCGCGGGTGTTGGATCTGTTCCAGGTAAAGAGGAGGAGCGACAGATGTTCCAACAAATGCAGGCCATGGCGCAAAAGCAGGTGCTTATCATTCATTTGTTTTAATTAGTAAATAATAGTCGTGTATGTGAGAGTATGTGTGACCGTGGTTGATGTTCATATCATCTGGCACATAATCAAGATACCCCAAACTCATTTAGCATGTTCGGTGTTATCATTTTGTTATATGTTGCAATTATTACATACCCCTCGCCTCATCGAAACACGTTTCCTAATCAACCATAAAATGTGTAGTCACTCTATTTTTGGAGAAAGACTAAGTTGTAGTCGTCTTTCTGCAAAAAAGATTATATTACATCTCAATATGTACTTGCAGTGCAGTTATATTACAATCAAGACTTTTGGCACTTACTGAGAAACTATTTAGAAGGTGAAACTTTGAGTCCAAGAGCTAAAGCGTCTAAAATCCCCATTTTAGATCTAACTCAGTCTATCAGTAGTTTTATTTTTTGTAGCACAATCAAAGGTTTGCACATCGAAATAATATTGTAACTACATATTCAAATATAAATTTTTAAAACCCCCTTTGAGCGTTGGAGCGACAATTTCTGTCATCGAACATTACTTCGATCTTTTAGTTCATCATTAGGGTAAGACCTTTATTATTGTTGAATATTTAGTTCTGTTAGAAACGAGCGATTCTGGACATCAGTAGTAAAAATAATATTCGAAGATAATACACTCAGAAAAAATAATACCAACAAGTTGAAGAATCAACAAATAAATATCCTAGGCAGCTCATGCGATTGATGTATAAGCCAGAACCGTCATTGTAACAATAGTTCTCGACACACTGACAAGTCTCGGATCCAAAAGGCCCCTGGTGTAAGACACAAGTTATAACATAACGGAAGATCAAACATGAAGGACTGTATTTCTTGTCTAACTTAAGAATGAACTTTTAGGGTGTACACTCGTCATAAGCGTTGCGCTCCTTTAAATTTCTTCATAGATGTGTTGCTCCGGTCAGGTCAATCAATGTCAATACTTACCAATAAGGTTTCGCCTCTCTTATGATCTTTCCCCAAAGAAAGGTGTCAATATGACTGCACTGTTACGTTAGTAATACTAAGTTTAATTTAGGGAGTAAGATTGACACATTTCTCAGTAAATTTTGTATGCCAGCAAGTGGCAATAACTATTGTAAATGGCTAAATGCATTCGTGGAACTTGGGTTAATTAACAATTCGATGGAAATCTTGCTCGGTATGTTGGCCTAAATTTTGGTATCGTGTTTCGATGCGGACGGTATTCTTGGTAATGTGTCAATGACGATGGTGGTGGTAAAGCAAGCAGTGAGCGGCCGGCCGGTAGCTGGCAACCTTTGACCGCTGGTTGTTCCCTGTCTGTGCAGGAGCTGCACGCGGCCAATGAGACATTGCGCACGCTGCAGAACCAACTGGAGCTGGTGCCCTCGCCCTCCAGCAGCACCGTCCGGGTGCTCCTGGACACGAAAGACGCTAGAATAGCGACTCTAGAGCGCGAAGTGAGACTGCTGGAGAGCGAGGTGGAACGGTTGGGCGGGGGCACCCATCCTCCCCCGCCGGCTCCCGTGGATTCTCCAATGGTGCTCCCATTTAAGAGACAAGTAAGTTTTCTGTTAAACGATGTGCAGATCGGGAAGGATGGATCCATTATTGGTAGACTGTAACTAGGTGTAAAGACTCTCCGGCCGCTTGGCGCTGAGTTCAGTTTTACCACCTCACTGTCTCTCGGCACGCATGTGTCCCGCATGGATAGTGCATGCCTCCGCTCATGTGTGCAGCTGGACGAGTTCCGAGTGGAGATCCAACGTCGAGACCAGGAAATCCTCGCCATGGGCGCCAAGATGAAGACCCTGGAAGAGCAGCACCAGGACTACCAGAGGCACATCGCCGTCCTCAAGGAGTCCCTATGCGCCAAGGAGGAACACTACAACATGCTGCAGACCGACGTGGAGGAGCTCCGACAGCGCTTGGAGGAGAAAAATCGCCATATCGAGAAGAAGACGCAGCAGCACCAGCAGGAGCGGGTCAGGGCCGGTGCCGAAATTACAGAATTGAGAGAGCACATGGACATTAAAGATCGAAAAATCAACGTACTTCAAAGAAAGGTAACATTTTAATTCCACATACGTTATATATTCCTTAACAGATAACGCCACTTACGAAAATAGAACAAAATCAAATGAATATTGGGTATCGGAAAATAAATGGTATTGGAAGTAATGGGTACAAAAAAAGAGGTATAATAAATAGTAGATATAATAAAATATATAATTTTTTGAAGCGGGCCCCTATATATTCCGATATGGGCTTTGTTTAATTATCATTATCTAAGGTCAATATTTCGTTATTATTGTTGATCTAGGCGCCAAATTTATTATTTTTGTGCATTAGTGGTTATGAATATCCTGATTGGGGTATAAGATACGTGCCCTTTGTTCGGCATCAACTTACTGTTTATTATAATGCAAGCATATATTTGCACAAGCCGGGCAGAGGGAACAAGGAGGATGCCTCATAGTTTGCTTTTCGCCTCAGAGTTTGCAATATACCTAGCAATGTTGTTGCGAAAATCATCTTATTTGTGTATGCCTTCAGTAGATGTAAACACTACATCGTTGTTGTTAAATCCAGGCAAAACTCGTTTCCTCAAAACTTTAGTAAAAAAAACCATTTGAACAGTACATATTTCATTTAAACTTTTTTTCGATAGCAGTACCATAGAGGCGCTATTTCCCGAAAAGCGTCGCGACGCACAGTTTCCATCTTCCTACCCCTCGAGCGGCAACCCCCCGAGTCACAAACTCAGGTGTACTATCAGGGGACCTATGTCTACTATCCCACCAAATTTCATTTCTCCCCACCTTTTGCTAATAGAAACCCCCCCATTGCTAGGACTATAAACCATTACTAAATATTTCTTGGTTTTTACGATATCATTCAAAATACACTGCTGGCCAATAGGTTGGAATAATTCAAATTTTTAGGGTAAGTTTCGATACATATATCTTCTGAACGATATGGAATATCAAAATACGGATTTCAGGACGTTTTTGGAAATTTCATCGACAAAAACTGGTCTGAATATCAATTTTCCATTATGCTCAAAAAAGGAATATACGGGGGTGTAAACTAAACCCCTAAAAAAATCAAAATTTCATTCTTACCGAGAATTTAGGAAAACCAAAATCGAGTTAAATTTTTTATACCGGGGTAATCTATGGACCAATTCGAAAAAACAAATTTGGCCGATTTTTGATATCTCGCTTATTTTTGAATATACGGCGTTTTTATTGAAATTAGGACAATTTTTTGGAAATGTATCTCTTACTTTTTAAAAACAAAGTAAGTAATGGATTTTTTTCTTATTTTCAAGTAAGCTTACATGCCTCTAGCTGCCTCAGTAGCTAGAATTGACATTTCTTATACAGGGTGCCTGCGAAAACATTTAATAAGCATGTGTCACGAAAAATCTGTATATTTAAATAAACTGTGTATGATTGACCCTGTATGATTAAAATGAACGATAATTTTAAAATTTTAAAACTGTGAAGGGAAACCTTAGAAAAATATCTCGAAACGGTTTTTTATTTTCTTGATCGGATGAGTATTATCATAATTTACAGTTTCGTTGTAATTACACGGTAAATCCCTATATAAAACATTTAAAAAACTTGCGGTAGTAACGATTAGCTGGTGATCCCCGGTATAAAAAATTTAACTCGATTTTGGTTTTCCTAAATTCTCGGTAAGAATGAAATTTTGATTTTTTTAGGGGTTTAGTTTACACCCCCGTATATTCCTTTTTTGAGCATAATGGAAAATTGATATTCAGACCAGTTTTTGTCGATGAAATTTCCAAAAACGTCCTGAAATCCGTATTTTGATATTCCATATCGTTCAGAAGATATATGTATCGAAACTTACCCTAAAAATTTGAATTATTCCAACCTATTGGCCAGCAGTGTAGTATAAATTTACACTTAAATAACAGTAATTTAAACACTTCTTTTATCGTTAGATCTCCAGAATAATTTTGCAACTGATCTCACGGTTGCAAACATCATATATGTCAGATAGAGGGTCCGTGAAAGCATTCCTTTCAACAGTTAGTAGATGCAATCAATTATGTATAAAGTAAAATTACTCAAATCAACAAAAGTTTCATCATTCATTTAATATTCGTATTTATTTGCATTAAGCCTCCTTGAATTAACATTTGTACCACTAATCTTTGTGGTGAAAGGTTTCTCCAATTGCCCATTTAATATTCTGCTCCAGATTGATGCATGATGAAGAGGTTAGCATAATATCCAACCCATAATTAAGGTTCCTTATTATCCTGTAATATGGCAAAAGTTTTGAAAGTGACTTACAGGGATGATATATAACACCCCAATGAACGATTTTGCCGAGAGCACCCAAAATTTCACCTATTAGGTCCCAAGATGGCGGACGCTTAAAAATGAATTATATACATTATCAAAAACTTATTGTTATTGTTAAAAATGATTAAATTTCATTTTATCTCACCGATAATTGTACTTTAAAATCATTTTATAATTTCCAACCCCTCCAACATGGTGTCGGAGGTTGGTTGATATAAGATACCATAACGTTTCCTTACAAGGTACCTAGCGGTAGAGGATGGTTCAGGAAGAAACAGTCAGTAAAATAATGAAAATGAAAAAATATATCTAAGTGTTACATACAGAGTCATGCACAATTATTCTGGTATTATTTCCGCATGCCACTTCTAAGTATTAAAACAGGTTTTCTCCCAGATACAATATCCCCCAAATGTCTGGTGTCAATCGTGTCAGGAAATGGTACGTTGTTCGTAAAGAGCTCCAAAAATTTCGTGGATATCGTCAGAGATATTCAGTTAGCACCAAAAGATCGCTGAGAAGTTTTTATGTAGATAGTCTATACTTATCTCTCAATAAACAACTCACGCTATCAGGAGAAATAAATTATCTGCTCCCAGGAGGATGGCTATCATGGGACTAACATATCCATGCAGTGGTTTGAGACCTTTGCAATTCTACAGACTGAAAATGCGTTAAACCCAAGCTAAGATGGCTGAGATACGTTATTGACACCTCCATCATATGGAAAGAGATTATTGGTACACTTCCTTTGATTGGAGAAACAGTCTGATTGGAGAACCAGTTTTATTGGAGAACCAGTGGTGATGCCTAATGGGTCGCCATCGGCACATATAAATAAGAAGACAGATTCTATATTTGTCATTAACACCTGAAGACACGTAGCAATCGAAATGTTGTGAATAATAATTACCAAGTGAACGGAAGTCCGAAAATTACGAGCCAATATTTCATAAAACTCCAAAAAATGTAATGTGTTTTTGCGATTTAAATTTTTAGGCGTTTGTAACTTTTACACTTTTTAATAAAAATACTGGCAAGTTGACTTAGTTATTTGTACTAATTTGTATTCTTCATGTGGGTAGATAATAATTGCCGTGAATAACAAGTATAATTTTCCGTAACACGGGAGTGGCTAACCTTACTTACTGTTTCTGCCTGAACGATTTTGTCAGAATACTATCGGATATTTTCTTATAGTTTTGAACATCGCGGGAACGCGCCACTCACTGGTTTTTCACAGGGTTCGGCTATTCACTCTATCTCTCTCGTCAGCTTGGTTAAAAATGAAGTCCCCTCCTAAGCGTTTTATCGCGCCAATTTTAAATTAACTAAATCATACATGAACATGTAATATGTAATGTGAAAAAATGTCTTAGAGACTTTATCAGCTAGCAAATTGGATAAAAAAAAATATGAAACATTTGTATACAATAGTGACCTGTCTGGTTGGCAAAAAACAAACGAAACAGTTATAAATTGAGCCACTATGGGGCGCCCATTGCAGGACGCTGCCTGTCTAAGACACCACTGTCAGATAGTAGCAAATGACCACTAGAGGGAGATCTTGGGACCTAAGTACTAAAATATTGGGTAATGCCGGCAACTTTCCTTGCGATGCCTATCGAAAAAAATAATTATATAAGCGAAACATCTCTAGTATGTGCTACAGTTAAATAAAGTGTATTAATAGTAAGTAGTAAGTAATGTATTAAAATACTTAACATCTTACTTATCTTACTTAACGTACTTAACTAACACAACTAACACGCCTGGCTTACTCTTAAAAGATATATCATAGTATTTATTCTTACTTAATAACTATAATTTATACCTAAAATTTCTGAAGCGCAATTATTGGTAATACTAAAATATATTTTCCTCGTTTCCTCTATATCATGAAAACCTTTTGTATTACCTTAATTGCCAGGTTGAGAATTTGGAGGATCTCTTAAAGGAGAAAGACAACCAGGTAGACATGGCTCGGGCAAGACTGTCAGCAATGCAAGCACATCACTGCTCTTCCGAAGGTGCGCTGTCCTCTCTGGAGGAGGCAATCGGAGACAAGGAAAAACAGATGAATCAGTTACGCGAGCAAAGGGATCGCGCGGAGCAGGAGAAGCAGGAGGAGAGAGAGCTGCACGAGCGTGAGATAGCCGAGTATAAGATGAAGATCCACGGACTGAACAGCGAAGTAGAAAAGCTGACAGCTAGATTAGAGAGAGCACAAAACGACCGCGACCGCTTAGAGACAAAACTAGAAAGCTCCCAGTCAGAATTAGGCAAGTCCAAGGCAGAGCTAGACAAGGCGGCGGTAGAAGTAGGCCGTAGCGGCGCCGACTGGGAGGCGGCTAGGCAGCGATTAGCGCGGCTAGAATTAGAAAACGAGCGGTTACGCGGCGAAACAGAGCGAACCCAGACCACCACCTTCGGCAGGACCTCCTACAGCAGTTCCCACGAGCTGGACCGAGTCCAGGAGCGAGCGGACAAAACCTCGTCGGACCTGAGGAGGTGCCAGGCCGAACTTAGAGTAACCCAAGCAGACAGCGAACGAGCACGAGCGGAAGCCACCGCCTTGCAAGAAAAACTTGAAAAATCGCAGGGGGAAGTATACCGCCTCAAGGCCCGACTAGAAAATTCTCATCAAGAACAGGACAGCCTTCGGGAGGAATTCGAGAGGGCACAATCCACCACGGCCAAGCTGCACGCCGACAAGGACAGGGCGTATGCAGAATTGGAGAAGGCCAGAGAAGAACTGGAGCGTACTTCGGGGACCTTGGGAAAGGCTCAACTGCAACAAGACAAACTACAGAACGCTCTAGACAAAGCCCAGACAGAAGTAGACAAGCTCCAAGAAAAGCTCGACAAGTCACTTGGCGAGACCAGGAGGGTAAGTCAATAAAGATCACTTTAACAACATATTTAGATACTAGAAGATTTCTTACACTATTCTACATAGACGACGTTAGAATTGTTAGAATTGTTAACAGGAAAAAAAATGGTAATGTAGAAAAAGACAATCTAAGCTTTTTATTTCTCTAAATGTTTAATATCGAACTTAACCTAAAATATTCGTAAACCGTTTTTTCGGTAATAAAAAAAGAATTGGGCTCATATCGAAAGAAGTTAAATTAGGCAGTTTTATGTATGAAAATTATCCTTGGATTGATGTTTAATAAATTATAGGTTAGTGCCATAGAGAACCATAGAGAACAATTTCTATTTTCTATTTTCCACTTTTACGATTTTTTTTTAGTTAAGTTCGCCATTAAAAATTCGGTAAAAAAAAACAAATGCTATTTTGCTTAGATTGTCTTTTCCTACATGATCATTTTTTTATCCTGTCAACAATTTTTGCAAAGGCTTGTATAGATTGATTGGACTGGTGTGGCGTCCGGATCTTGGCGTTTTCTCATAAAATAAGGTAGAAACTAATAAATAACATAGAACAATGGGACCGGCCAAGACCAATTGAGGCGACATTCATTGCGATTTGCGAATAAATACAGATATGACGTCCCGTATCGCTGCCAGTGCCATTCTATCTACGTTATATAGATCTTAATTGAATTTTAATAGTTTCTTACAATAATATGTAGAATAAATACATTTTGAATAATTATTCATTTGCTTTTACTGTTTAACTATAAAATATAGCTAGTTAAAGGAGCCAATTAAACCGCATTCTCTTAATCGGCCTATACTTTGCTAATGTATGCTATACTTACTTATAAATATATTCTTCAATCAAAGTAGAAACATATTTGGTCATATAATCCATTTCTTTTATTAGGTTGTATTTAAAATACATTTAGTTTGCAAAGCCTGCGGTAAGTCACGTGCTAATAATATTTCATGCATTTTTAAGATACAATTAGAGAAAGAAAAAGTAGGATACGATTTAGAGAATATCCAGTCGCAATTGGACAAGGTTCTCGGCCAGTCTGCTCGTATTCAGAAAGAAAAGGAAACGGCTCAGGTCGAAGCAGATCGACTTAGAGACAAAGTCGATAAATCTCAGGTGAGAAATGGTTACAACACGATGTATATATTTGATTATAGATTATGATAAATTAATATTTCAAGATTTCAATTCGTACGGAGACAGTGAAAATATATGTTCATTAATTTATCCATTAATATAACTACTAATTGTTTTAGAATGCACTCACAAGATTACAGAAAGAAAAAGACGGATTCCAAGACGATTGTGAAAAACTTAAAGAAAGAGTTGAAATGCAGCTAAGTCAAATAGCTAAGGTACAAAGAGAACGAGCAGACATAGAGACTGAACTGGACGTCCTTAAAGACAGATGGGAGAAGGCTCATACGATACAACAAAAGTTGCAGATAGAAAGGGATGACACTCTGGCTGAACTGGATATTGTTAAGGATAAATTAGAAAAGGCTATATATTCTTCCCAGAAGGCAATAGAAGACAGAGAAAGCATGCACAAAGAGTTTGAGAAAATACTGGAAAAGTACGATCGGTATGTATCCCCAGCAGCATTGCTATATATTTCAGCAATGATAAGAAGGTTTTTTTTTATTGTTTTGTTATTCAAATGAATTTTTAAAAAAACCTTGCATATATGTTTTCTTCCATGGCAGTTCTAGATATGTAGCAATATTTCCCTTTTTAGGTCCCAAAATGACGTCTATAGACTGCAGAACAAATTAGACACTGTGCAAGCTGAGAAAGAACGCCTGGAATTAGAAGTAGATAAACAACAAATCGTCTCTACAAAGACACGCGAAGATCAACGTAAACTGCAGGAGGAGCTGCAGAGGATTCAGGAAATGTACGACAGAGTATCTATGCAGCTTTCCAGATCCAAAGAGTTGGAAGAGAAGTCAAAGGAAGAGATAGAACGTATAACGATAGACATGGAAATGGTCAGAGATCGCTATGAGAAATCTCAGATAGAAATACGAAGGCTACAAAGCGAGAAGGAAAAATTACACGCCGACAACGAAAGACTGCAATACGAAGTAGAAAGGACTCATGGGCAAATTGCAAAGATACAGGCTAGTTATGAGAAGAGCCAGGAAGAGGCGGCTAGGCTCCAAGTTGAAGGGGAGAAAGCTCGCGATAAGCATGACAAACTTCAAAACGAGTTCCGTAAAATCGTGGCTGAGTACGACGCTCTACGCGAATCAACTGGGACTGGTCGTGACAGATATTCTAAATACGACCGAGAAGATAGGACTAAAGAGGATAACGAAAGATTACGTTCCGAGATTGACAGGTTACGTGAAAGACTGGACAAGACTCTAGGAGACTTAGATCGGGCTAGAAAAGAATTGGCTCTTGTAGAAACTACCCGTGGTAAGTTCACCTACGAGCAAGAAAAAGAGAGAAATATTGAACTTGAACGGTTAAAGGATGATTTGCAGAGGAGCCTTAATACCAACCAACAATTAGAAACTAAACTCCATGAAGTATCCATGCAATTAGATCTGGCCAGGGCGGATATTGCCAAGGTGTCCGGTGGTCAAGACAAGCAACGACATGAGCTCGAACGTGCCGTTATAGAGTGCGAGAAACTGCGTGATAGGTATGAAAAACTTAAAATACAAACTGAGAAGCTAGACAAGGATAATGAGAAGTTACGAATGGAAGTAGCGCAAGCTGAAAGGCGGCAGACTTTAGCGGCAGATAAAGTCAGAAATGATGAACGACTAGAAATCGAAAGATTGAAAGAGAAACTAGAAAAGGCGATACAAGCCAGAGATGCCACCGAACTCGAAGCTGGACGTTTAGCTCAAGAACTGGAAAAATCACAGCAGCACCTGGCAAATGCCTTGCAGACAAACGAAGCCACCAAGATCGAATTCGAGCGAATGGCTACTGAGTTAGCTCGTATGCACGAGAGAATAGAACGGGACAAACTAGAATGGAAGACTATGGAGCAAGAACGAGACGTTCTAAGAGCTGAACTGCAGCAAATTCGAACTGGACTTGATTCGCAACGAAGAACAATTGATCACAGAACTCAAGAGACGATGGTAAAACTACAGCAGGAGCTAGCACAAGTATCACGCGAAAGAGACAAAATGGCCAGTATGCTAGATAAGCAAGGCCGCCAGGGCGAGTCCGTAGAAAAGCAAATCATGAAATACGAAGCTGATATGAAACAATTGACAATGGAAAGGGACCAACTTGTCATCCAGTTGGAGAAGTCCCAAGACATGCTGATGAACTTCCAACAGGAGTTGAATCAGAGCGAAGCAGAACTAGAGAAGCAAAAGGTTGAGGTGGCTAGACTAAAGGCAGAACAGAAGAAGATGTCTCAGGATATGGAGAGGGGTACTAAGGAAATGCTGGAAAACCGCGACAAAGAAATCTCCAAACTGCAACAACAACTTCAAGCAGTGCAGAAAGAAAGAGACACTCACAGGCAACGAGCGGATAAAGCGGAAAAACTCTTACATGAATCGGGCGCTAGAGGAGACTCTGAACTCGAGCAATGGAGGAAAGTGGTACAGCAAGAAACTGACAGAGCTGACCAAGCCGAAAAGACTGCTCAAGATTTACAAAAACGGATACAAGTTATGGAGAAGCAACTTCAGCAACAACTGCAGCAAATGGCGCAGTATCAGAAGGAGCGGGGGATTCAGCCACCGCCTCCGGATGAAAAGGAGATTTCAAGGCTAAGGAAAGAATTGGAGAAATCTCAGTCCGAACTTAAGAATTGCGCAACAGAACGGGATAGGCTTCAGTCACAGTTAGAGATGTTAGTACAAGAGCTCGAGAGGAATCAGGTTGGTTAATCTCTTTTAGCCTCTATTTCTGCTACTGGAGAGGATGCACGTTCACATACTAAATAAATTTTATTTATACCATACCACGTTTATTGTACGTTTTATTTTAACTCAGTTTTTCCCATTAATGACACCAATTTTCCTGCATTAATATGAGTTTTTTATCTCCATGTAACTATAACTCGGTACTTTACAGTTGGAGTTACATGAAGCGCAGAAGAAGGCATCTGCCGGGCCTGCCGCTCAGAGGCCCAGTGAAGAAATCGCCACGCAGAAGAGGCAGCTAGATGAAGAGAGAAGACGCAATGAAGAATTTAAAAAGCAGGTTGACGACCAAAGGAAGGCGATAGATAATAAACAGAGGCAGATAGAAGAGAAAGAAAGGGCTTTGGCCGAATTAGATAAGCAACTACAAAAGCAGAAGCAGCAAATGGACCAATTACAAACCTCTTTGCAAAAGGTGAGGTACTCATTCTTGGATAATTAACGCGTCTTTTGTCGCTCGATTCCTTGCCAGGTTGTCATGAATGGGGATTTGTATATGCTCAGATCCATTATTGTCCATTGTGATAGGAAGTGAATTTTATTTTTTATGGTTTATTCTAGGCTGGAGGTAGTGCGGCAGCTGCTGGAGAGTTAAACAAAAAGTTGGCAGAAGCTGAGAAGAAAGTAGAGCAAGCACAAGATGAAACGAAACGCTCCGCTGCAGAAATGGAACGGTTGCTTCAACTAGTCCAAATGAGCCAGGAAGAGCAGAACACCAAAGAGAGACAAATAGTTGAACTACAACAGTAAGTAATTCCCGACATCCCAAACGAACCAGTTTATTTTCTATAATATTTTTTCAGAGCACTAAAAAATGCACAGGCTAAACTGAAGAGTCAACAGCAACAGCAAGCACAAAAAGAAGAGGTAATGATACGGTTTATATTAATCTAACATAAACTAACTCAGTATTTTCCTTTCTTGCTAACTTGGACGCGTACCTATTAACACAGGCGGGACCCGCTGGCTTCTTAAAAAGCTTTTTCTAGTCCTGTCATATTCCTTTGACAGTAAAAGCAATGGTGCCTCATTCCCTTTACTTATCCGCTCCAGTTTATTATTTAGTTTAGTGTATGAATGCCAAAACCAATGCGATGTTTTGTAAGTGTTTTAACGTGTCCCTCCCTTTGCTTACTATTAGGAATCAAAAGATGACGAGCTCATCATTTACGACTTACAAAAGGAAAAGCCAGAGTCTTATTTGCAAGAAGAGCATAAGTCGAGAGATAACTACATTCTCGAGCTGGAACATACTCTGGATTCTTACGAGGCGGCTTTGAAGGAGAGAAAACATGAACAAGCCATTCTCGAGACAACGCTGCAAAACAAAAATGATATTATCGCGGAACTACAAAATAACTTTGCTAATTTGGACGATGTGAAAAAATTGAAGCATGACATTGACCAGAAGGCGAACGATATTTGTGAGTTAGAAGATAAAATTAGAAAATTAGAGAGTGAACATATTAGTGTGGACAGATTGGAGGAAGTGGTGGAGATATCGGAAGAGAAAGATAACCGAATCAGCGAGTTGGAAGATGCCCTTCGCGAAACCATCAAGCTTTCCACGGAAAGAGAGATGGTTCTACATCAAGAGGAGACCAAACGGAAACAAATTATGGAAAAGGCAAGTTATTAGTTCTATTTGTCATTATTATATAATAGATTTGCTAAACTTTTATTTAAACTGTGATTGCGTTTTTTACCACTGACAACGTTTGAGAAGGACATCATGTCCGAGTAAACACGACCACGATCGAACATATACGCTACGCCTAAAAGATAAATATTGGGTTACACTACAAATGTGTACGTTTCTAAGAATTGCTTCCCTTATTTGAAATGTCACCGCACGCAACTGTAAGAAACATTATCTGGCCGAGCTAAAATTGGTGATCTGGAACCTATGAGGGTGCTCAATTCTGCTAGAGATAGCTGCCCGTGACAATGGGTATAACTATTGACTTATTTTGTTTTGCCTATGTTTTAGGTTGGCAAGTTAGAACAGAGACTTCTATCCCTTCAGTCAGCTCAAGCCATGCGTTGCCATTCGTGCAGGCCTTACGTAAAGAGAATGACTGCGCTAGAGACGAAACTAACCAAACTAGTCGCTGAAAGACGACAGCATTTACAGGAGCTTGCCCATATGAAGTAAGTATAAACATCACGACGTTATGCCAACGTCGTCACAACATTATGCAATTTTTTTAAATTTTATTTACTGTTTGTTTTTCCAAAGAATGCGACCTGTGAGCCGGCCGTGTAAAATCAATGGGGGATTATTATACGCTGAATTAAAAAATGGTGTTTTAATTGCTAAACACCTTTTTCATCTTAAAATGTTCTCTTGAAAAGTCAGAAAATGTATACTAAAGATTCGTCGCACAATCGTTCAGCAGTTGCTAAATTAAAATTCACATTCATTTGAGCCACATGAGGTGATCACGGAATAAATCACGCGCATCAAAACGGATCCAGTGGGGACCAAGGGGGTGTTCAATCAATCGAATGTTTACAGCTATGAGTAATGCTCCTCTTCCGCTTAAAATAAAACCCTCTTCGATTTTACATGGCTGGCTCTTGGACTATAACATAGAGAGTTTACTTTGCTGTCAAGTGACAATGATATATTTTCAACGTCATCGTTAATTCAACCATTATCATTTTTTTAACATTTTGTAATAAATTTTAGACGAGAAGCCCTAGAAGCAGCAATTAGTGAGAAAGATGCTCATTTGGCCTTACTCGAAATGTCTGGAATTAGAAGTGCTCGGCAGGCTGAAGAAGTCGATCGACTTCGCGTGGATAAACGAAGATTGGTTGAGAAGCTAAAAAAAGAGGTGAATATATTGCTTACACAGCAACATACTATAGGCAACCCTCCTGGTCAACTCTTATATCTACTGTGTGCAGAAAAAAGCGGGGCCCTGAAACTTCTAGAATAACCTGGAGTAATATAATAAAACTATATTAAAACTATGGAAAATTGAACGTATGAACACGTGTTGCCTAGAATTTTCCGCTAGAATTTTCACATGAATCACAAGTAGTAGGGGTGTGAGAGATTTTGATTTGGACTTTTGATGGACCCCGCAGAAATAGGGCTTGAATGAAAGATTACAGTGTATTAACTATTAAAAAAGTTACAATTAGCGAGATACGCGTCAAGATTTTGAAAACGGTTCTTTTTTCACTTTTGTCTCAATAATGGAAACAGTAATGATTTTGAACAGTAATGTGTGAAAATTTTAGATAAGTTAATTTTAGATAAGTTAGCTAGAACGGCTAGTAGTGTTAAAAACGTGTTAAAAACTGAGTGTCTGGTATCTCGGCTTCTATTGGTCCTACAGTAAACATTTTTTTTAAATTCATGTAAAAATCAGTACAATCGAATTCAGTTTGTTATACATTTCTAAATTGAAAATTGACAAAATTTCTATGAGACCTCTACTCATGAAACAGTTTCATGTGATTTGACAAAAACTTTTTCACTCAAATCACATCAAAATGAACTAATGTAAAAGAAGGGAATATGACAAAAGAAAAAACAACATTCCTGAATTTTCTCTTCTAAAAAATATTTTAAGAAATAAATTTTCAGCAAAAATTAAGAGGGGATTTCGTGTATGTTTTTCCTAAACCCGTTCCTCTCTTTACAGCCCTCTAAAGTTGGGAAAAAAATATTTTTATTTATTTTCACCAGTATGAAAGAATTTAGAAGAATGAAATTTGGAGGACACTTGCACTAATAAAACGACAGTTTATGACAGTTTTTGTAAACCTCAGATAAAAAAGTCGAGAAACAAAAAAGTTGCAAATTGAAGCCATATTTGCATATAAATGCAAAAGAAGAGAATATGATGCAAAAAAGCAGCATGTATCGTGTATAATATATGTCTGTATATTGCCTGTATAGTGACATACACTATATTAATTTCCAAACACAATACTATAGTAAATTGAACTCTTAATTACTTATTACTTGGTTTTGTCCCTAAGAACGCGTAACCTAAAACTGACTAATTTAGCGAGACTGGCCCTTATATAATATTTTCAAGGTTCTGAAAACTTCTGGATGCTTCTCGTTTATTTCATCCCATTCTAGATTATTCTCAATTATTCTATCCCATTCTAGAATGTTTACAGGGCGTCTCGAAGAGTTCTAGAGGGGGTAGCCCACATGTTCTTATACTGCAACTATTCTAAATGATGCCACGGGGCGTATTGCGATGTTGCCACATGGGGCACCCCTAGATGCGATGTTGCCACATCGTCGGTTGCGGTGTTACCAGATTGTGCATATGTTCCCCGATCTAGGGAATTTTCAGTATATCGTGCACAATCGCTTCTGATAATTCCGTAACGATATGTATACAGGGGGTTTCGAAATGCCGTTTTAAAAATATTTTAAGAGGTAAATTTTAAGCAAAAATGAAGGGGCCTTAATGTATTTTTACCCCGTCTGTTGGGGCAATTATTTAAAATTTATTTTCTTCAGTATGAAAGAATTTCGAAGAAAGAAATTTGAAGGACAGCTTGCACTAATAAAACGACAGTTTATGACAGTTTTTGTTAACCTGAGATAAAAAAGTCAGACGACAAAAAAATTGCAGATTGAAACCGTCTTTGCACATAAAATTTTTAAATAAAGAAATATCGACGCATTAAAAGTTCTGATAAAAAATATTTAGGTATATGGGTAACTTTGGAGGGCATAAAATGTTTAAATATATTTTAAGTTTTGCCGAAAATTCACCTAAACTCTTTCGCATCAATTTAAAAACACCCTCTATAATGATACACACTTTCAGGCAGAACTGAGCATTTTGCTAATAGAAGAAATGGAGATGGAAAACGAGTTGTCGATGACAATTATCCACGACGAAGTAAAAGACCAGAGGATAGAAGAAAATTACGTATCTTGAAGATAAGAAATACATGATTGTGTATTAATAAGAAGTAACTTCCAATGATCTCAGCAATAAGGAACAAATATGTCTAAATGCCGATAGGTCGGCACTTTTCATACAAGAAGCACTGCCTGTATATTATTAAAAATTAAGTACACAAACTCTCAATGTGAATGTGTTAGTTTAATTGTTGTTGATTGTACTCGTTCGAGTTTAGATATGACAATAATTATGGAATGGGGCATAATTGTTAATAAAAAGAGTTCGGTTGTGTCATAACGGTGGTGGAACCACATCTGGTGATATTTATCACAGCGATATCTGATATCAACGGGCGGTTTCATCGCCCAGACTTCATTTCTATGTATTTATTAAATCATAAGTACCATTTATCAAGTTCCGATATAAATATACTCTCGCAAAGCGGCTATAATTTTTGTATCTTTACTAATTTTAGCAATTGTAATATACTTAAGGTAACCGCTACGGGTATCATTATGCGACGTGTATGCATGAGTGACTTTTGCGTAACTTTCAAACACGACAGCACCACAAAATAATATTCCTACAACAATTCGCTATTGTCAGAACACCTTCAATACATTTATTTTACATTCCACAGTGAATAAACCTAGTGTTGAAAGTTGCGCAAAACCTATTAGCGCCTATTTTGTAAAAAGCTGGTAAGTACTTTTAAGTAAATTAAAATGAACAAAATTATTTGTATTTATCGAATATACGTATACATCACATACGATGTTCGATGAATTAAATAATTTTCAAATGCCTTGTATATCAACTTGTAAATTCATGATCATATCATAGGCCGAGCAACACTGCCATCTCGTGCCATTATCATACTGTAAAAAGCGCGGTAGTCCAACCAGCCTCTTATTATATATATATATATATATATATATATATATATATATATATATGTATATATATATATATATATATATATATATATATATATATATATATATATATATATATATATATATATATATATATATATATATATATATATATATATATATATATATATATATATATATATATATATATATATATATATATATATATATATATATATATATATATATATATATATATATATATATATATATATATATATATATATATATATATATATATATATATATATATATATATATATATATATATATATATATATATATATATATATATATATATATATATATATATATATATATATATATATATATATATATATATATATATATATATATATATATATATATATATATATATATATATATATATATATATATATATATATATATATATATATATATATATATATATATATATATATATATATATATATATATATATATATATATATATATATATATATATATATATATATATATATCGGTATATATGTCGGTGACGCTAGGGGTGTAATGTTAAAATATATCGAGGACCTTTGATTTTACCATTTACACTGTGTAATTTATATAGTGATATAAGTACAGAAATCATTCATTGTGGTCATCTCAATATTTGAGTTTCATTTTCCTGTCCAAAACGTAACACTATTTTGCGTCTTTGATAAAACTGCAATCAACATCACTTTTTCGGTGATAGTGTCTCACATTTATATAATTATTAGGGCACCTACGAAAGAAGAACCCTAAAATGTGTGACAGTTGTTTTGTAGTCTCAATTAAATACAGTTGTGCCAGTTACATATTATGTGTTTTTACAAGTTCATTTGTTGTAATACCTACTTTTACTATAATTCAAATATAAATTCAGTTGTCTTAAAACTTGAAAAGCTTTGAAAGTCAATTCCATTGCTAATAACCAGCTGAGAAAGCTAAGAAACTGAGACGCATCCTTCCAATACATTTGTAGTAGTAATACAGTAGAGTATTTTAAGTACACTCAAGTGACCACTGTTAATTATTATTAACAAACTTAAAATAACAAATAATAATATTTTTATTGGTACCCTATTTATACCCTAAGTACGCCTCAGCTTGTTTAAACCCAAGTTTTAGGAACGCGCGTTGTCAATGTCAAATTTTTAATTATTATCTGACAGTAAGAAGTATACCCTGTAACGTCAAATAAACTATTACTAACAAATGTTTGTAAATTAATTTGACGAACTTTTGTTGAGCTGATTTTTAGGCAATATACAACCCATAACAACTGTGTTAACAACAATAATTAATCTTATGTGACAGATTGCAAATTAATTTTTATTTGACAACGAAATATATCTCTACTGATGTCACATCACGAATTCAACCGTTTTAAATTAATACTTCTTATTTCAATTTTTTGTAGCATTAATAACAGTATTTACGATTTCAAAAAGTACCTAGGTAGCAATAAAAAATAATATAACATAAGTATTCGTGGATAATTGGTTTTTGAAATTATACGGAACATAACATATTAAGCATAGGAAATTAATAACAAACAGATATACCTAATAAATACTATCAAAATAATATCAAATAGGTACCTACCTTTTAGAAAATAATGCACTTGCTTATAAACGTACTCCTTGTCATACACTGTGTTCGTTTATATATTACACTGATAAAACATATAGGATAAACAAAACGTTTTATTTAAGTACTATCTCGATAAAATATTACTGACTGTCAAATAGTCAAATTTCAGAATAGCCAACGGCTGGTTGCCTAACCACTAACCAGGCATCTCTTACATAATTGAATACTCGTTATTCGTCTAATGTAGGTAGGTATAGTACCTAGGTTCCCAATATAAGTAAGGAGAGTAGTGTTTTCAACCGTACTATAAAATTATAGTAAATGTACCATGTACTATTATTTGAATCCCACGTATTATGCATTTTTAGAAACCTAATACTACCTACGTCGAATTGTACTATAATTTCAAGTGATCACTTACTAAGATCAATGAATAAAAGCATGAAAGATAACTATTTGTTTTAGTGTTAGTTCCTATATTGGCAGTACTAACTGGCGTATGACAGCAATGACAGCCAGAGATTAAATTAATTTATCTAACTAAACTGTTAGAGCCAACATAATGTTTCTATGGCTAACATGTTCTGTCGTTCTTTGACTAATGATTTGACAATTATTGATTTCATCTAGGTAATTATTATTATTATTATCAGAGACAACAATTTATTATGTAAACTGTTCTGTGATGTAGACCATGTAGACCATCTAACTAAGGTTTTCAAGATTTGTCAGATTTGTCTACGAAATAAACTAGGTACCTAAAACGAACTTCATAAAAATTAGCAGAACTTATATGCATCATCTTCATCATTAATCAAAGTTTCTTAATAGAATTAATTATTTGTTGTGTGTATAGTTTTTGAAGTTATTATAACTTATAAAAGAATTTTTGTTGAATAAATAAATCCTATATTAAAAATTACCTGTTTTGTTGAATATTAGGTCTGTTCCAAAGAACGGTAGAGCAGACTGTTAGTTTAGAACAGACTCAGCATGCGCAGTGGCAATTTTCCGTACCCAAATCACTACTGCGCATGCTCAGTCTAATTCTAAATTGATCTATCGTTTATTGGCACAAAGGTATTGTCGCATATAAATCTTCCTTTGGAAATATGAGCATAATTTTGTTAGATTTTAATAACTTAATTTATACTATAATTTTTTGATTGTAGGTACTATAATTTCGACCCTGTTGTACTAGAATAAACAATGTTAATGTTGGCGACACTGAATGACAGTAAAGTATTATAGGTACTTACTTGATTCAGAATCTAAATGATTTGGTTTTTTTTTATTCTACATTGTACATTAATATTTAACGGACAGTATATAAAAACCTAAATAATTCATCCTGTAATCTACTAGTCATATATCATACTGCTTACATAGGTAAATTCAAACTTATATTATGAACACGTATATTATATTGTTGGATGCGAGTTAGGCAACCAGTTGTTGGCTATTTTGAAAGTTGACAGAATTTATGTAAACAGTCAAACACTGTCGCACACATAGATACACATACACATACGGGTCGCACAGAAAGTGTTTAAATAATGTGGGTGTTTTGTATTTGAATGTGTGGTGGTAACAGACTTCAACCTACATAAAATGTCAGTGATTCCAGTTGCCAGTGTCAATGTCAATGGTAAACAAGGTAAACTCAAAGTTTGTTGATACATGTGGCTTTGATTTAGGTACCTTTCCACAAAAAATTCTGGTCACTCACAATAAAACTAAGTATTCCAAATGTTTGGTAGATTCCATGATAATTGTAGTTATTGTTTTTATCTACGAACTAGACAATTGAAATTGAAGACAATACAAATTGAAATTAATAAAATAAATGATAAATTCAGGTCTCAGTAACAACCAATCTTTGGTAGTCATTGTTTTAAAAAGTGGGAATAATTTTTTTTTGAACTGTAAAAGGTACCTATTATCAAAAATATAGATTTCCTTGGTATTATAAAGGGTTGACAATGGTTAATTTATGAGTAATTCTGTCAAATTTTACATGTCACACTATTTTTTTACGTAATTGTGATAATTTTAAAGTTTAACTAAAGTTAAAGTAAAGTTTAAATTGATATACAAAAGAGAATGGTGATATACATGGTATGTCAGGTTCGCTGAATAAAATGTCCGTTCTACGCATGTACGTCACGCGTATCACCTATAGATTTCGCGTTAGGCGCAATATCGGTATTTCTCGAAGTTGGTACCTTGGTAGGTATGATTACCTGTATTATTTCATATATTTATAGATGCGCCACCTATGCTTTAGTTTCATGTGCCATCATAGTTTTCCTTAGACAAACTGTCCAGTTGAGGTGTATTCTAGCAACAATATCTTTGGGAGGTTTACAAATAAAATATGAAAATTGTATACAGGAAATTTAACATGGCAAAGGTATGTCATTTTGGACCAGGTCAGCTACCCGTACTTTTAAATTACAAAATATGCGACTGGTAGGCATGTTATGGCGATAGCTGCTTATGTACCTGTATAATAATTATTGTTAACAACAAAATGTTGCAATCCTGAAATTTGTTAAAATAATGAAATGTCTATTCTGTTAGTAAATAGGTGACAGATATTCTACCCTATCTCTACCAACTGTCAATACTGTCATACAAGATAGTTATGGTAAAATGGTCAAATATATAGGTGCCAAGTTACGTAAATGTGGGAAAATTAATCACTTTTATAGAATATCCGCAAGCTTAATTAAACATAAAGCAACGACCGACAAGGATTCGGCGGACATTTCCAAACGCACGACAGCGGAATCTTTGTCTGCCGTTTTCTATGGTGTTTCAACTGAGCATGGATATACTATAGATAACATGTATGTCTCTTATATCACTATATATCTTTTTATATAGTCCAGATAAATGAGACCAAGAAAGGTGCTGATACTGCAAAAATTGTAAGTAGCGATTTTACCTCGCGGTTGGTGGGGATCACTGGAAATCTATATTTCGGTTTTCGAGAATCTCACCCTCTTGCTTCAGCCGCGATCTTAATTAAAAAGTGAATTTTTATTTATTGAATAACTCGTTTATTTTCAATTTTACACGAAAATTGGTAATAGCCAAAGTTGCTTGGAATTAAATTTCCTGCAATCTTTTTTCTCTGAGATCGAAAGAGGTGGTGAAATTTAATTATTATGGTATCTGGTTTATTTTTGCTTTTAACGTATAACCGATAATGAACAAACTTGTTAGAAATTAGATTTGCTGTACTCCTGTCATTATTGTTTTCCCCCAGGATCGATTTTTTTTATTTAGACCTGAATAGAGGTGGGGGTGAAATTTAATATTACAGTATCTTCTTGTTCATCGTTATTGATTGTATAAACGAACGTATAAACGATCAGAGATAATATGTTGGGAATTAAATTTGATAAAAATTATAAGGACCAAAATTGTAGGAAATTTAATTCCAAGTAACTCTGGTCGTTACCATCGTATGACAGTGAAATTAAAGTTATTCAATAATTAAAAATTGACCCTTAAATTCAAGATGGCGGCTCAGCAGAGATTCCCGTAAATCGAAATGCAGACCGCCGGGGGTTTCCCTGATTCCCCGGAACGATTCGCTAGGGAAAATCGCTACTTACATTTTTTTTCCATGTCAAATCCGAATTTGATTGGGCTTAATATACTTAATATAAGAATGCAAATATTCCATGAAATAAAACCAAGAGGTCCTTTAAATACTAAGTATACATAGGTTAGTAAAAAGATATATCTTAATTTAGTAGATTTGAATATGTAGGTAGGCAAGCAAGAGACCAAGTGCAAGGACGCACATTTACTAAAAACTATTTCATTGCGTTTAAATAACTTCATATAATATGTGTGTATCGCTTAATGTGCTGGTTGGGCCTAACATATTATGCGGGTAAACGCCTTCAAAGAGATTACCCGCATGGGGGATCTGCGTTGGCCTTGCAATTTTTTTCTCATGTCATTACTAAATTACTGCATTATATTTTTAATTGAATTTAAGGTTTCGGTTAAGACAGAAGATATCACGAAAAACATCGTCTGGCACAAACAGTGGCGCACTCGGAGTGTATTGCAAACACCCCAGTAACACTAATGTTTAATTTTATAAACATTTTAGTAGGGGTCTCAGAGGTTTTGAAACTTTGGACGGACCTCGCTGAAATAGAGCTTCAATGAAAGTTCTTAACGTATAAAGTAAGCTATTAAAAAAGTTACAATGGGCGAGATACGCGTAATATTTTTTATTACCAAATAATTTTGAAAAACTTTTGAAAAGCAATGATTTTAGAGAAAAAAGTTTCGAATAAAAGTTGTCAGCGGTTTTACGTAAGGATTAAACATTAAAAAAATCGCAATAATTTTTTCGCTGCGATTTAGTGCCTACTATTTGGAAAACTTGGTAGTGCAACAGCTTTGTTTGGTAAAGACATTCATAACAAAGCGTGAATACGTTGACCAAAAGTGCTCACTTTTGGGTAGGATTCAGGAAATTATCGACTTTTTTTGGCCTGAAAATATACGGTGTTTGTTCTATTTTAAAATATCTTTAGATTTCAGTAGCCCTTTTCAGAATATAAAAATTCCTCAAAAATCGCGTCCACTATAGAGGGGTGACAAATTTAAGAGACACCCTGGGTATACGTTTAATTTTAATTTTACTGGCGGTTTATGTTCATTCTATATTTGGTGCATGGCGCATGTTTTCTTAAATCTTTTAATGGCGGTAAATACCTACAAAGAAATAAGATTCATAAAAATAATAGCAAATAGTAACAACTGCCGTATCGAAAAAATGCCAAAGACCGCTCTGTAGAAAATTTCATTTAGGAAAATTGCCCTACATTTTTTTACTTCCAACAACGAAAGCGTGTGTGTAATTTTTTCAAGATGAACGCCATACTTGATATTATTTGATATAGGTAGGTAGTTCCTATCTGAAAGTGCTATCTGCAGTTATTCAGAAGATTCAAGGCCAACCCATCCCCCGGTGAACTAGTAAGCGAGTGTAACCATAATCTATGAAAATTTCATCCATGTTAAAATAATGTATTAATGCAAATATTAAAATAAGCACAATAAGATTTAACAGTTATGATGTATAGTTAGGGTATCCACGTTGATTTTAATTTATTTGGTGCAGGTTTTGCTGTAAATAATTTCGTTGTACCTACTCTTTGCCATTGTTTGTACCCAATTCTGACAAAGTTTTAGATGATTTATAAAAGATGTGACGAAGGTAAAGACCTTTTTTTTAAAATAGAAAATATTTCTGGATACGTGTCACTTAAACACTTTATAAGAAAATAACCTAAAGCTTCAATATTAAAAAAAAATTCTGCATTTGCTCAAATAAGCCCTGTACAGGTACCGACTTATCGTCATTAAATTAATGTTGCTGATATTTGCATTCTCTCTTGCATGGAAAAAACGGAAATGATAGGTACCTTCACGAAATACATGCCATATTTTGTTCTTTTATTGTTCTTAATGATAGCCATTATTCACGCAGTAAAGTCGCCCATGCAAATAAAGGCTATTAATTGCGAGTTGAATACTATACTTTGTCCACGACCATTTTACAAGTTTTATCTTGAACGAGTTGTTTTAGTTCTTAATGTGTTTTTTCGGGAGAATATCACGAAAAATAATTTCTAATATAAAACGTCAACGACATCAGATTGCATGCGTCGGTGGCCATATAACCTTGCTTTTTGTTCTCATTACAAATACTGTTGTGTTAGGTTGCCATGACAACATATGTAAATCAATTATGAACTGTGGTTAATGATTAATCACTGTTATAATTAACTACGATAAAAATATGGATCCAATATAGGTATCTTCAGTTGTGAAATGTAATATTGGATTATTTATTAAACGGTTATGGACAAGCATTATTATTAAACATTTGACTGTAGTTAAACACAATTTGAGTAATTTAAAATTAACATTTTTTCGTTCAAAAATGAAACTTGTAAGTACAAATCCTCATATTCTTAACTGCGTGCTTGGAATTAATCGACACAGCTATTGTGACTTCTCGATGCCTCTCGGCATTGAAAACAAATTCTGAAATTTTGTTTCTCTAGAATCAATTCACAACAAAAAACACATTGGTATTATAAGATTTTAAAAATATTTTTATTTGATTCATAACAATTGTTGTTTCGCTATAAGAACTGTTGTCAAGTAACAAAGACCGGACTATATGGGACCTATCCTTTGTCACTATTCATACTATTTTTACATTTTCTATTTTGTTTGCTCTCTAGTGATTCAACTGCGTACTATTTTTTACATTTCTAACTAATTTTAAGTTAGAAATGTCCAATATCTATTTTATGATTGTTCTCAAAAACTAGTTGGGTAACATTATTATTCTATTCCGCATGCACTTTGAACCTTCTATTAATTGGTCGTCTCGTTTGCCCAACATATTTTTGATTACATGAAAACTAATTTCGTAAATCCCCGACGTTTTATTTGTATCAATTTTATCCTTTGAATTGTCTAAAACTTGTTATAATTTATTATCCGATCAATCAATGACTGTTATACCCACGTTTCTGAGACCTTTCAAGACCTTACTCAAACCACGAGTAAATCGGTGTTCGTATGGGATGGATACATATTTGGAATTCTCTATCCTTTTACTCTAAAACTATAGAAAAGTAGTAGAAGTTAGAAGAATATATAAACCTCACAAAACTTTGTATGATACAAAATTGCTTCCGTTTGAATGACAAGTTTTTGGAGCAATATGGATAAGGAATCCATTCGCAATGGGCAACTGTTTATCGCCTATGAAAATATGTTTATGGAAAAACACTACTCTCCACTACTGTCTATAAGAGACGAACCAGCAATTGTTTTTTTTATTTAAATTATTTCCGAGTTCCGAGCCTCTTAAAGAGGGAAAAAAATGCGGTGTCAACTAATTCTATGAGCAGTGTAAAACTTTGTCACTGGGGCTGATATAATATGTTATGATTTGCTCACGTTGTTTTTACAATCTTCAAAACCATATACTACCTACATCACGAACTGAGTGTATTAAGATATTAGCCATAATTTCTCATGTCACCAAAACCTCACTATAAATGTCACCTAGTAACATATCTCATATATTAAATTGCTTTTATATCATAAATTTCGAGATACATTAATTAGGGAAGAAGATTGTTAGCGGTTATACAATAATAAATGTTACTTGTTGAGTATGTCAGACTCGGTCTGTGCAGTTGATATTTTGGACGCCCTAGCGACTATCTGACGGATCTGATATTTGAGAGGTAATTTTAAATCCATCTATAATGGGGGCATCTATAATGGGGGCCTGGGAGCGCAGGGACTTCTAAATGGTTCGTTAATTAGTTGCTGGGGTGTCAAAATGTATAGAAACATAGATTTAAGTAGTTCCATGTTACTTCCTACGTTGATATTGGTTTTTTATTCATTTTTGTCACGCTGTTGTATAAACATGTTGAGAACGATGTATGAAAGTGTGAAAAGAAAGAGATACAAAATCTACAGTAGTTTATTTTCACCAGAAAAATTTTTTCCCCTGGTAAATAAATTGCCCAGTTCATTTTATACTGAACTGTTCTATAAGAATTACCACGTATTGTACCGGGTGAATCATTAACAGAGGACGCCGGCCATATCTGAGGAACTGTATGATAGAACTTAATGATAGAACTGGAAATCATTTTCCAGTTTGTATCATCACCGCTAGAGGGCGTTACAGTAAAGTTCAATTAGAAAAATTAAATATCTCCTTAATTTGCTGCGATGGGGCATAGTGAAAATATGTTCTTGGTAATGTTCGTAAAATTTTGAATAACTTTGGTGTTAAAATGTTTTTCATAGCTCTGAAAATTAAGTGGTGGGGGGAAAGTAAACATTTTTAAAGAAAAATGGCGATTACCGCGGTTTGGCTTCACAGAAGCAAACGAATTTGGTTTCATTGGAAAGAGAACTTTTTACTTTATCATTGCTAGTGTAGAATGTGCCAACTTAATTGTTGCCGCGGAAGCTAGATGGCGCTGTTTGAAATACAAACAAACTTTTTGCTTTTTCGCCGAATTTTGTCCTGGTTTTTTCTAAATAACAAAAACTATAGCTCCTGTCAAAAAAAGTTAAATGAGAAAGTTATAGATATTTAAAAAATCTATCAAAACGCTTTTATCATAGTTTTCGATATTTTTCGTACTTTTCGAGTTTGATCGAAAATTTCCATACTTGTTACTTGGGGGTAGATATTACTCATGGCAAGCTAAGAAAAAACTTATTTGATTTTTTTTTGAATATTGATTATTTACCGAGGCTCTCTCGATTTTTCGAGAAAAAGATGATCTCTGTAAATTCGTTCTATCCAGGGCCGCCTCGTCCTATTGTGCAATATGTACATTGCACGAGGCAGCCAAAATTAGGGGCGGACAAATAAGAAGTAATAAAAATGAAACGTGGAAATCGGAAACATGGGTGCCTCGGATTATTAATGGTACATATACATTACTACTGCCCTATAGAAATTATTATGTTAAGAGTATATGAAGAGAAGATTCAAGTATACAAATTGCCTGCTTTGAAATTTATCTGTAGTCAGTGCAGTCACTCGTTCCAAGGGATTGGTCAAAACTTTGAGGTCAACACAAAACTTTGAGGTGAGTGATAGGGTAGCAACCGTAACACAGTTATTTGACGATAGGTAAAAATCATAAGCATAAGAAAAAGTATAAGCAACGCAACGTCGATTACTTTTTATATTTTTCCAGTACACCTACATTTCTTCTTTGTTATGGCACGTGATATTAATTATGTAATAGGTATTTTATCCATTGGTTGAGGCTATTGCGCTGGTGAGGTGAGCTAGTGTACATACCTAAATTCCAATGGCGTTATCACCGTTTGTTTGCCGTGAAAATAAGGGTTTTTAAACGGTTTTATTTAGCTTGACCTCGTATATTTGTTTGCTTATTTATGTTTGTTTAAAATCTTGCAACAGCTTTTTCAACTACTTCCTGATAAGCTAGAGACTTGAAATTTTGTAGGTGTATACTGTTCCGTACAATTTAGGTATATTATTGCAAAAAAATCAAAATGGCGGATTTTCCTATATATAAAACGATTTGTCTCAAACTTGAAACTTTGCCGTGTTTAAGGTCACTCAATACAATTTTTGACTCAAACTTAAAAAATCAAAATGATAGATCCAAAATGGCAGTCTTTTATGAACATATTTGTCTCAAACTTAAAACTTTGCGGTGTTTAAGGTCACTCAATACAATTTTTGACTAAAAAATCAAAATGCCGAATTCAAAATGGCGCGAAAGACCCACCTCTGACTTCCAAATTCGAAATTCATTGTCCATGTATGTATCAGTAGTTTTAATTGCCTTTTATAAATTTTTGCGTTTCTAAACATTTTGCACCGGTAAAGAAATATTTTTAGGGGGTGGGGCGGCAATTTTTTTATTGGCACACAGGTGGTCAGCTGGCCTCTTACAGAATTGGCCTATAGGGTGTCTCAAAATTAAGGAAAAAAACAAAGTAACCTGTTTCACCCTGTATACTATACTTGTGCATTTTTTTCGCAAATATAAAATGATGTTTTAAAGCGGCTAATTTTATATACAAAATTGTCGCACTTTAAAATCAGTCAAAATTTTTAGTGGATCGATTTTTAAGTCGGCGAGTGTATTTGAAGTTCGTCCCCATATAAATTAACCGCTATTTGATATTTTGTCTTGTAAAAAATGTGCTGCTATCAGAGAGTTCTCACAAACCCCGTTTTCATATTTCAGCTGATCCGGAGATGTGAATGAAATATTTGTTAATCGCGTTTTATGTAAACCTGGCATTTTAAAAGTAGGAAAGTGCTCTCGGGACTCTTAAAGATAAATTTAAAAGGGTAGTAAACTAATCCAATGTAATATACTAACAGCACAAATATCACTAATAGCTGTCATAAATATCATTAAAATACCTAATTTTAGTAAGATAGGTACGTAAATATATATACGTGTCTTCACTTATCTCCAACGTTGTGCGTGCCTTAAATATTCCTATGACGTCACAAGGCTTAGTATAGATTGAAAGAAAGCAAAATATATTTCCCTTGACGGGAATGTACCAATCGGTATAATGACTTGTAGAAATGTGTCAGATTGCCGATATGTCTAACATGTGCACTACTTTGGTTGAAAAACTCAAAGGAACAGAGGCGTGGGAAATCTGTGAGTAATTAAAAGCGCAGGTGTTGCTTTAGAGCCATTTTTAGAAACCTTAGTAAAGTAGTTGCATAAGTAGTATTTGCTAATGCGTCTTCCGCAGCTAGCAATAATCTTACAGTTGAGCCAAATTCCATATAATGGACCCCCAAATGATACAAGAAAATACTACTAATGCCTAAAATACTATCACAAGAGTAACAAATCCTATAGATCTAAAAAATTATTATGACCATGTTGAATAACTTTGCAGAATTTCATAAAAAATTTCTTAAACAATTTTGGTGGTCGACATCTGGTTTTACTACATGATGTAATATGATAGATAGCTGATAGTTTCCAATATGGTCTTAATTATCCATGAAAATAAAAAAAACGAAAGGTGTTAAATAGTTTAGTATAAATATTGGATTTCGTTATATTATTTTCAGGTAAAATTATTACATACCAGCGTTGATTGAAGGAACCTTACCTTCATTCAACGATACCAGATAGTTACCATATTTTAATCAAGATTATGGGAGAGCATCCTGCACAACCGTTACTGAGAAAACTTGAATCATAAGCCATTCCGCGGGAATGCCGATTAACTTGCTGAATACAATGACTAGCGGATAACCTTGACGTCTACCTTGCCGAAGATGCGTTCAAGGCCGTGTTATTTCATTTGTATACCAACATATTTCTGATTAATAAGTGAACTATAGACACCTAGTGAAAGATATACAAGTAATAGTTAATGACGGAAGTATTTGACCTTGATGGTCGTTGTGCATTTTTATGAATATGTACCATAAGTTAGAGCATTGAAAATGAATTGCCATATAATTAATGAAATGTGTCGCATCATACCTTTAATTACCATATTCATTAATTTAGAATTTACTAAATTTAATGCCACATATCATGGTATCAAAGTTGGTTTAAAATGTACATTTCCGTACATTTTAAACCGATATCGTAACCAGTTATAGGTACAAAGCATCCAGATAACTTATACTGTGATATTATAAATTCCGAAATATTCGTCGAGGTTGTATCATTATTTTAGTTCATATGTATTCACCATGTGAAAATGTGGATATCAGGTAACTGTAAGAACACTGAAACATTGTACTTTTTTTTATATTCATTTCATTGTCTAGTTTAATACGAGAGAGTCAGCGTTAGTGTTGGGTTTTAATAGGGTTGATTTCGTTCATATCTTTATGTTTGCATGTCAATCTTGTTATTTATGAGTCAGGTTCTTTACGTAAAACTAACTATTGGCGACAGTCATGAGAATATATTGTAAACTTAGTTGAAGTTGAAGCTGAAGAAAGTAAGTATACTCCCCATACCATTCAAAGCAATTCTTGCTCTATTGTGGAATAGTTATATCAAAAATAGTTATTAAAAGTTGTTATGCGTCGTTGTTATGTTATGCGTGTTATGTTATGAGTTTTTTGCATTTTTCTGCCGAACGATAAGTTTTATCATAAAAATAGATCCGACAAAAATTGTAGACAAGGTCTATAAGCTGTTCTTACACTTTTTCCCCTAAGAATCACCATTTCTGAGATATAGCGAGTCAACTATTCGTCTGATTGATAATTTTCTAAGGGAACATTTTTTCTCCTCTTCCTTCTTATTTCTTTTCCTGCTGGATACAAGTAAATTGTTCTAACAGCGATGCATCAGATGTCTCATCGCTGATACAAGAATCCTCTTCTGATGGCGATTCAACATTGGAGCTGGCCTTGACAACTGGTACATGATAATGAAAAAAACAATCCAACTTTTTTGCAGCCGCACTTAGCAGTCCCTAATTTTTGCAATTGCAAAAATTTTATTGAGGATATTTTTCAGTGGAGGTGGGATTCAGTGGAGTGGAAGAAGTCTGGATTAAAATAATAGATAGAAGTAAAGATCCCTGTACAGTAAGCATTTTTTCCCCAGCCGAAAATGTCTCATCGCTGATACAAGAATCCTCTTCTGATGGCGATTCAACATTGGAGCTGGCCTTGACAACTGGTACATGATAATGAAAAAAACAATCCAACTTTTTTGCAGCCGCACTTAGCAGTCCCTAATTTTTGCAATTGCAAACATTTTATTGAGGATATTTTTCAGTGGAGGTGGGATTCAGTGGAGTGGAAGAAGTCTGGATTAAAATAATAGATAGAAGTAAAGATCCCTGTACAGTAAGCATTTTTTCCCCAGCACAAAATGTTATTAGCAAAGATTTATGTATTATTGTATGTATGTATGTATTATGTATGTATGTATATATGTATGTATTATTTATAAATGTTAAATTTTAACTGTAAATGTAAATATATAAACAAAACTTTGTCCTTGGTCAGAGGCATCCTTAGAAGTACAAGGTAATGAGGAGATATCAGGTGCAAGTGCTGAAGGTTACACTGGCGTATAAAAAGAGGGACTGGGTTTCTATCGAATTGATATTCTCATAATAGTACTATTTTGTAGGTATAAGTTATACAGACCGACAAAAAAATATTTTTACCTATATTACAGCTCCAGTGATGTCTGTATGCGGCGTACTTATGCATATTATGAAGCAACTTTTTTCACTTTTTTAATCGTTACATCTCGGAAACTGTGACTCTTAGGAGCAAAGGTGTATAGACGATTTTTTTAGATAATTGCATGAGTGGCAACATTTTCCTACTATTTTTATGATAAAACTTACCGTTTGGTTGAAAAACGCAAAAGACCCAACTTTGACCTTGAATATTTTTTTTTGCAGATGTGGGATCGGTGGGGACTTTTCTCATTTTATTTATAATGGTGTTTCGAACATTCGTACCAATTTTTAGCTCTCTGCGAATTTTTGTCCCCTTACCCCTATTTTTGGGCTAAATTGACCGGGTTATATATTTTGTATACACATATATTATACAGTTTGTCTGCGGAAATTGTAAATGTTTGCGAAATGCTTCATCATATCTCTTACATCGCAGCTCCAACAAAGAACAAAAGGTATTTTAAATACTGAATGTAGCTGCTGTGGAAGCTGGAAACTATTCTAATAGAGCAACTTTATTTTGTTTTGATAAATACACAACAAACTGAAATGTATTCGTTTAACTATCGCTAAAATATCTGCACTTAATGTCGTTATCAGGAAGAAATATGATTCAACATCGCTCATTTACAGATTACAAAAAGCAACAGAATATATTCTTGCAAATATTATATTAATAAATATAAACTTATAACTCATATTGCGTATTTCATCCTGATGAAATGGTTTAGTGATACTTGTACTCGTTTCAGACTACGCAAGGTAAGACCAGAACTCAATTACTGAGTTCTGGTCTCATTTCTCATTTCATATTTTAAGACGATGTCTTAAAAACGGAGGCAAATGGAATTTTTTTCTCCTCAAGCCCCTCAGGCTTTATCCTGTAGTTTTGGTATTTCAGTTTGTTGACGATACCGCTGTTATTTAAGGAGTTTCCAGGGGAAGAAAGATAAAAATGTGAACTAAAAAATATAATGAATTGCATCAATGGCTTCATTTAATGAGGCACTTGAATCAATGCTGTTTTTGACAGCCGTTAAGAAACCTCCGTCTTAAGCCGTTAAGAAATTTCATCCCCTGAATGGTTACACTGCTATTGAAATGACGTTGAGCAAGTCCGCTTTATCTTTATCTTGCTGGAAGATGTTTTCCTTTTTTTAAATACCCGAATTTTAATTAAATAACTCCAAGCAACAATATGGACGTGGTTAACAACGTGGTGTAAAAAATCTGCTGAAATTATCAAAAATACAGTACACTAACAAGTTTGTTGAAGTTTTGTCTTCAGCAAAACAGACGATTGTAACGTTTTGTCGACATCGTTAAAAGTTCAAAAATAAATTCCCGTACTAACCCATGAACTAAAATCATTTAATATATTAAATTTCATAGCATAATAACCTCAATCTAACTTCACAGTTTCATGAAGAGGCACAGGCGTATCCTCACTCTCTAATTAATTGTTCCATATTCTAATTAGAACTATAAAACTAGAGCAAACTAATATACCAAACCGTCCGATTCATTATCCATTGTGCAAAACGTTAAACTCGGGCAGTGCAGACTTTTTGCCCCTTTTGATAAAACAGGAAAAATGTTTCTATTCAACATGGACGTTGACGCATTAGTTAAATCGAATTAGTAGAGACTGACTCAGACATAGCCAACGTCCGTGACACATTACAGTGTTTAGTAATCGGGTAGCCAAGGCACGAGAATAATAAAATCGTTCTATTAGGTTTAAGTTCATTATCTACACATACGGTTGCCCATAAAATGAATTTCATGCTTTTTGTCCAGGTTTAAGGTCGCGAATTTGTAGAGTGAGAGGCAAATAATAGATGCATTAATTTTGGTTAACTATGAATAATTAAAACACTACATAAGATCTGATAATCAGATTAGTTTCAGGTACTAGTGATGATTATAATATACGTTTCTTATCCCTAAATTTTCTGCAAAACAAAATATACAGAGCATAGGCTTATAAGAAATTTTTAGGACAAAAGACATTATTTTCATCACTTATAGTGATATCACTAATAACTAGGTAGTGCCTGAAACTAATTTAATATCAGATCTTATGTAGCTTTTGAACTATTTATAGTTAACCAAAATAAATGCATCTGTTTGCCTCTCACTCTACAAAAACCACCTTAATAAGGATAGGCAGGGCATAATAATAACCAAAGTTCCTAACGTTAGATTTTACTAGTGTGCTAATATATGTAGGTAGTTAATAAAATAAATAGTGGAAGTAGTGACCAGTGTAAGGGATTGTAATGCCATAGGTAATTAAAAAATTATTATTTATAATGATTTTATGGATATAGAAAATCCATGTTTTCAATACATTTACAGTACAATAGTGTGTCTACTGTTGTGCTATGTCCTAACTACATTCAGCATAATGTGATATGCTGTTGATAGTACTATTTTAGTTAATTCGTTAACACGCCGTATTATTTCTTTCTCACATTGATCCGGATTTTCGCTTTTCATGTATATTTAAAATAATACGTTGACTTTGTACATGGAAATCTTGATTTTTAAACGCAAGGGTTATTTCGAGGTTTTCGACAATAACCGGTTCAACTATTTCGGAATTTTCGGGCGTTATATTATTATCTTTTACTTCAAATGGCCTCCAGAAAGCCATGGTAAATTAGGAAATTATTATAATATCTTAATAGTAAATACATTAAATCGGTATTTACGCACTGCACTGATAAATATGCAACGGGCACGCGTCGCGGCCGGCGGTCAACAAAGAACTGATTTACGATGTGCAGACCAGTCTGTTCATTCTTTTTACACCAGCGCGCAGCTGTAGGTAGTTCATCGTGCCGACTTTAAATTCCAGTAACGGACTTCTATGCACGTTTCCAACTACTCTTCGCATCTCAATGCCACAGCAAATACATAGGACGAAATGTCAAGATAAGTGCGGACGGTCCTGTGTTTTAGCACCGACCAGATTCAATTTCCCTCGAATACACTTTACATGAAATATAGGTACACTATTTGTGTTGTCAATTAAAAACACTAAACTTTTAAAAATTTCAATTACACAACACAAAACTTTAAAAAGTCAAAACACAAAACTTTTAAAAAGTCAATTAAAAACACTTAACTTTTATATAACGACCGGTCGTGCTACTTAGATGGATTTTTTGGTAACAAAACTAATAATCCCGTACATATCGTGTACCAATTTAAGAAATGCACTTTATTTATTAACTTTTATTTCCCTGGTCATCTATTATGAACTCTCATTTCCCCGCATTTCGTACTCCAAAACAGATTCATTTGAAGTAAACTGTTCGAATCTTGTACATATGTACGACACCCCAATTTAAGCGAAGTGCGTCCTTTATTATTAACTTTTATATAACGACCGGTCGTGCTCCTTAGACGGATTTTTTGCTAACAAAACTATTAGAATCTCGTACATATCGTGCTCCAAATGCACTTTATTTATCAACGTTTATTTCCCTGGACATCTGTTATGAACTTTCATTTCCCGACATGTCGTACTCCAAGACAGATTCTTTTGAAGTAAAATATTTCGTACGTGTACGACTGCGCCAATTTAAGCGAAATGCGTCCTTTATTATTAACTTTTATATAACGATTGGTCGTACTCCTTTAACAGATTTTTTGGTAACAAAATCATTATAATTCCGTGTGTATATATATATATATATATATATATATATATATATATATATATATATATATATATATATATATATATATATATATATATTTACATCACTATATAATATTATAAATTATAATACGGGCAATACACAACGGTAGTCGGGTATTTGGGTGGGTATTTCTATTGTTATTTAGGTGCATACAAATGAATCACAACTGTCGTTACACACCCTGATGCAGTGAACTGTAGACATAACAAAACAATGAAGCAACCATATACAACGTTTCGTTTATATGAAAATTGAAAAAATATGTTTATTTATTAAGTTGTGTAGTATTATCTTTTGAAATCACCAGTGAATATCATCAGTGCTTATAAAATAAACACTTACAATATGAATCAAGGCTTGTCTTGGTATATAACAGCGGCGTACATACAATAGAAGAATAAGAGGATTGGCTACCCAAGAAAAGTTACTAATACCAATACACATATATTTTTTTTAAATATCGATACAAAGTTTTTTACAAACTTTTCTTCTGAGGATATTTTTTTTTTAAAGATCTACAATACTCTATACAGTCTATATTGCCTCAGTCCTCTTAAATTTCATAATAATCGTTCCATTATGCAGAGACCGTGATACGTGATTTGATTTTGTATCAGGATAGGGTATCGGTTGATCTACTATTTTTAGTGATTTTTAGGCAGTATATTTTTATATAATCTGATAAAATTAAGGACAATGAGTGTGCCTTACGGCACACTTATTGTTGTGTGAGTCACAATAATAACTCTATTCATAATTTAAAAATAACAGTTTCACATATTAACATTTGAAGAAAAGCAGGGAGTGATTGAACTAGGGCCACTACTACAATATCTAACCCAGGAATGTTGTTCAAAAAGTTGTTCATGTTGTTGTCCAAAATTTATTAACCTGCTTTCATTTTCTAATTTGGAAGTTAGCGAAAATTTAATTAAAATAGTTTTCTCCCCATGTACCTTTTAATTTATTTAATTTATTTCCATTGAATCATTCACATAACCTAGATTTAGTTCTTATTATTTCATCTTGCAACATTGCTCTTATCAGGTACAAATTCCAAAACACTGGCATCGTCTGCAGTCATGACAATTTTTCAAAAATTTTAAAATGCACTTAAATTATTTGTAAATGGATGTCCTAGAATAGAACCTTGTGAAGGTCATTTATTTCTACTAGTCGGTGTCTATCATTTAAGTAATTTCTGAACCAAGATAAGGGCTGACCCTATACACTAGAATTCTCTAGTTTAGTTAATAGAATGTCATGGTTTACCAAGGTCCAGATATACTACAAGTGCGTTTTTCCCACTACTTAAGCTCTCATGTCTCATATAGCTGACTTAAATAATTGACGATCGAATCTGACGTAGACAATCCTTATCGAAATCAAAATTGTTGCGAAGAGATAATAGGTATTTCATATTAAAGAAAAATAATATAAGCCTTTTTTATTTTAATTTAGCCTTTTTTATTTTATAATAGATACACTATAAAGTTGTTCCAATCCACAGATCTTTCGAATGCACTCAACATGAACTAGCTAGCCAGTCCAGAGAGATCTATTTAAGTTCTATGCAATTTAATCCTATCCTGATTGAATACAAGAAAGACTTATTTCAATTATTCAATTGCAGAGTGCCTATAAATACTTTTCACTGTCTTATTCGTATCTAAAGTATTTATTCTCGGTAGTTCGGAGTTTGGGGAATCTGATGAGGCACTGGTAAGGTTTCCGACATCAGATCACTCAGACCTTCAGATACTGTCTGTTCTGTTCTTCAGTATGTAATATAATCTTCCACATTCACACGTCACTCGTTACGTGTGGTTCGTGGCCCAGGTTATCCTATTTTTTTGTATATATCCAGATGAGAATCAGCTAGTGATTCTTATTTATGATCTTTTCGGATACTCATCTTCAATATATAGAATAATTATACAAAATGTGTGTGTAGCTTGATGACCTATTCCATCGGCCGCTGCACTTCTTTGCGGGCATCCACAGATAGTCTGTTTTGATTCAGACTCAAGAACATAAACTATTTGATGATATCTGAAGACTCCCAGGAGGGCAAATCAACGAGCATCAAAGAATTGGCAAAATATGTATACTTTGATTATTATCAACCGTAGCAGATGGGTTACTCGTTTTATTTGTTTTTGAGGAAATAATATTTGAACTTCAAATTGTTTTAGTGGAATGTTCGACATGACTATTAAATTTATAATCTTTAGATTTTATAGTTGTATTATATATTTTATTAGTGATTCTCATTGTTTTAACATTAATAATTCACCTTGAAAAATCGTCAGTGATAAATTTGAAACCAAAAAATCATTAATCAAACAGTTTTTCTGGCATATTATTTCTATCTGTCTCTCATCAAAATAGACACGTGTGCTGAAGGATTTCGAGTAATTCATTATAGACATTCCAGCATTTTACAATCTGATTGTTTTAAGCGTGGGTAGAGAAAACAATATTTTACAAGCATCAGACTCAGACCACACATATATTGGTATGCCCTTTCGCCCACTAATGGATGTTTAAAATTATAGTTTAATCAGTGCAGTATCGTCTTTGTAGATGAGCAAACTAAATTACATGATGAAGTCGTGTCTGCTTTTCCTTCAATGTAGGGCCTGGGAGATGGAACAAATAACCACTTATTATATTAAATTAAAAAGGCAAACAATTACTCGTGCTTTAGAGCGGAAGTACTTTGGCCTTGAATTTATTCTAATTTATTTATTTAACTAACATATTATGGATGAATGAGTACTACTTCCCCTATTTCCCCTTCACTAACTCTAATTCCGGAATTCTTTGCTACAGGAATTCTAGACGCAATATGATTTCATCCTCAGAAAACTTTATAGTGAGCTCTAAATTGGTGTACACGTACCTTTAAGCTCCCTTAAATAGTATGTGAAAAGTCCCAAAGATTCCGGTGTATGCATAACTTTTGACAGCCGAAAAACGGTCCAAAACGCACCAGTTTTTGTCAATATCTTGGTACGATCGATATTATGGCTATGAAGTATACTTGATATAAAGTCTAGATAGAACTAGTCATTTCCACGGAAAAGAGCGTGAAACGTCAAATTAAGTTTTGACAGACAATTTTGTGGTTCACTTGGTTAACGCATGCTTAACTTGGCTGAAATTGTATGGTACTCTATGAGACGTCAGTTGTTTATTCCATCAATATACGTCACATGCTGATGCTCCTAGAAATTGACCAAAAAACAACAAACGTAACACGTAGGTAAATTGATGCGTACACAATCCAAGATTGCTGAAAAATGGTATACCCTAATTCCTATTAAAAATTCAAAAAATCAGAATATAACGCACAGAAAACTATTTTGATCATACTAAAATATCCATACAAATTTTTTTACCGGAGATTCAATGCCCGATTTCGTAAAAACTATTATTGTTATCAATAAACTTTATACACGTTTTTTGTAGAGAATTTTCCGTTCTTTCTTCTTTATAAGTACACTTCATCGCCGTAGAATCGATGGGAACGAATATTGGCAAATAACCCAAGATGGTGCATTTTTCGGCCGGTTTTCCGCTGTCAAAAGTTATGCATAGCTAACTATAAATTTTTCTGCAGTGACATGCTAAACTTCCTGGACTATTTGTAGGTTGTTTAGTAGATATATGAATCTTCGAATGGCATGTGGAGCAAATCGCTCCTCGTGTATAGGATGTGACGCAAGTGGACGAGAGGAATATCTTATAATATATACAATACATAACAATAATGCATAAGAAAGGCCTGAATAGCGCCAAGGTAAGTGCAGGCGCATTTAATGTTGTCGTACACCTTTTATTTCGAATATAAAACTACATAAACATAACCGACAACTATATATTGCCCTCATACGTCAAAAATAGTGTTTTCGGAATACGCAGATCCAGAGTTATTTGATCCAGTAGATTCCTGTGGGGAAGCGGGGAAAGGAGATCGAGATTGTTGCGGAGATCCAGGCGAACGGCAGGGGGAAGGCACGAGTGGGGGGATGTTTGCTATATTGTAAGTGTTCGGTTGGTATTGTGAGTGAACGCCTTGCAAATGTTGACTTGGTGGAGTGACGGGTTTAAGTCGTATGTCACGAAAGAATTGAAGTGTGTGGAATCGGAAGTCCAGTTTCTGTTCATGGTTCAATTTTTTCAAGTCCGGCAGTAACGAGAGTAAAAAGTATATATCGGCTTCTTCCACCTCGGTGTTTTGATTGTCCAACTTTTCGAGGATTTTCTTCTGAATTTCATTTGGTCTCTTCGAGGAAACCGCCGCTTCAGGGCTACTGACTCGCTGATGATATACAGTTTCTACACTTCCACTGATCTGACTTGTCTCATCTGCTTCTTGGTGCAACAGTTTTACATCATTTTTTTCTACTGCTTTAGTTGCATTTCGTGGAGTTTTCCTTTTGTCGAAGGTTTGAAGCAGGAACGTGAGGGCGTCGGCATAGACATATTTCTTTTTCTTTGCCGCATCTCCGTTCTCTCCATGATTAATATATTTCCTGAACGAATCTCTGATATGCCGCCATTTGTTCTTCATTTCATTTACTGTAAATTTAAAACAATTTCTATCAGCGAAATGTATTAGGTCTATTAAATCTAGCCATTAAACTAGGTTCATTATTATAGTATACAACAATGAAGTCGCTTACAGAATATATTTCTAAATTATTGGGAAAGAAATATATAGAAATGTGATAGAACTTAAATCATTTATAAATAGATGAAACAACAGGGGCCTTAAATTAGATCCCTGGGGAACTAAAAATGTAGCTACGTAATTTAACGTGTTCGACCGATCATCATCTAGAAGCCTAGAAGAATATAATCGACATCGACTTCCACAATAGGGAACATTCCCATTTTTTTACTGTATAAAAATATTCCACTATTTTGAAAGATAAGATATTATGCAAAATATGACGCCTTAATTCTCAATAATAAATTTGTTATAAATTATTAAAGCCTCGCGCGCTAACGAACCGATTCAATCAGGTTAAAAGTCGTGACACCACATCCTACAATTTACAAACGACGAGAAGACCGTCGGCCATTCGGTCGCCTACGAGAGATCCCAGCACTCGACCTCTTGATTTCATAGTTTATTCGGCCACTTTCCGGCGCAACGCCTCCCGAATATTGCAAGATGTGACGTCACAGCTCGTTTCGGGCCACTTTTATTACAACATTACGCTATGATTTTTAGTATTATTTTTATATTTAAAATTTTAGTCATGTTCCCTATTATCGAGTACCTACTTCAGTTACATTGGGCAAACTTCATGAAATGGTAGAAAGATCTTTATGATATCATAACTATGTGTGTACCGGTGTTCTGCACCACGCCCAGATTAAATCACTAAAGTTTTTGTTTTAAACATAAAGTTTTTTTTTAATTTTAGGATGGATATTTTTTTTGAAATTTCTGCTTTAAGATGGTGTAAAAAAATCATACTGTTTCTGTGGAAAAATATTGTCAAAAATGAGAAACACCAAAATAAATATCTTTTCAAGATCGCTTCTTTCGTAAATTTCACGAATTCTTCATTGTTTATGGAAATGAAGTGTTGACAGTGATGCAAAATGATAATTTTAATGTAATACAAAGAAGGGAAAGTTGTTTAACCGTTTAAGATTCGGGCTGTTGAAAAGTAAATTATATAAACAAATTTTTTAAACCTCATGAAGTTGTGGGAATAAATATTTGTGGCGGCAGTTTATTACGCATTGTGATATAAATATTGAGATTTTTTTAAATATAGTTTTAAGCAAGAACTTAAAACTACCACAAAGGAAAAAAATATTTTTAATACACTACTTACTCAAAACGGAGCCACTGTTAAAAATGTGGATATTTTTTTACTTTATTACACTTTTTTTTAATATTTTGGAATGTTCTCTAAAATTTTTTTTGTAATCTGCTTGTGATGCTCTTCTCTTTTTTGTTTTTATGAAAATATTCTCAAAAATAAGCCAATATTAATAAGGTGTATGGCCTCCTCTAACTCGTAAAACTTCTACGCAATGACGGGGCATACTCTGATGGCCCAAAGCCATATTAAACGGTCTTCTCAGTCAGAAGTTTCCCTTGTACGATGTGTTCCCTTCTAACAATACCATAAATTTGGTACCCCCTCCAGTATTTATGGCAATGCGACTGACATTTAACATTAGGGCTACTTGCCGTTTTGAGTGACAAGAGGGTCACTGTCGAGTGATGACCCTAACAATCTGAATGTCTTTTAAATATACTATGCCTTCTTGGTCTACCAAGCACATCAACATTCATTGTGATTATTTCGTATTTGGCACGAAACTAAACATCCAACTGGTTAAACACATTTTCTCTTGGTGATAAAAGTTGCATTCATCCAGTTTTTTTGTTGCAATAAAAAAAATGATGAAAAGAACAAATGTTTTGCTATAAATTATTAAACTGCAATATGAGTACTAAGTGAACACAAAGTTTTATCTTTTTATCTTTTAGAATTTAGTATTATTAAGTACAACATTTATACACGCATACCCACAGCCTTCATTTATAGGAATCGTCTTCACAGAAACTTTTTTTCTTGTATATATTATTTAATTCTATCCCGAGCACCCTGTATTTGACGTTAATCTTGATCGAAGTTTCTTACCTTTTTCCTGCCTCGCATAATCAGTAATAGCCATCCACGTGTCGAACATGTTTTTTCCTATGATAATCCAAGCCTTTTCTCGCAAGTTCCGATCACTATAAGCCACATTCCCCTTTTCCCAGATGGCCGGATTATCCTGTACACATTGAATAAATTTATCTATGTCGAACATTACGAACAGCACTCAATCACGGTGTTAACGTTCAAATGCGTGTTGTTGTTTTCGTGCGGTCCTCCCGCATTCCCGTTTGGCGGCAGCTTGACGCGATCGCATCCGGTCGATGCGGTTGAACGGCGCCTGTGTGGAAGCTCGTTGACACTGTGAGCTGCCGTCCTCCCGCCAAACCGCACCCATTCCAATACAGAGATGTCTAATAATAATTATTATAACAATAGTAAATCTTTTTTTCAATGGACACGCGGCGGTTCAAGCTAAGAAAGCGTCTAGCAGGGTATAATTGTAATTTACGATTACACAGACTGAGGCACATGGAACATTTATTTGATTAACATAAAACAAGTTATTTGAAATACGAATATATTCTTCTATTTCAATCAAGATCAAGAAAACGTTACTAAAATTGTGAAATCCGTTATTTTGTAATAAGTAACCTTGCCAATATATCAAAAATACTCACTATAATGAAAAACCAGCACACTGATATCAGCTGTAATTAAGAGGCAAACACCATAAAATTTAAATTAAATCATATATTGTCTGTAACAGACATATATGAGAATGAAGATATGCCGCATCGTCACAGGATACGGCTACGCTTTGACGAGATCGGCTTTGACGAAGTCGGCTCGCGCCGCTCATCAATGACATCGGGTTCCCCTTTGACGATGCGGCATTTTTTCATTCATATATATTTCTGTTACAAACTATACCTAGCATGAGTCCCGCAGAAGCACAGAGAACCCGCAGAAGCACAGAGAACCCGCAGAAGCACACAAGCGCAAACTGCATAACAGACAAAGCGAACGCCACAGTTTTGACTAACCGCGCTCCCGTGGCAACACAATATGTAAACCCGCTACAATTAATAAATAATAATAATAATAATAAATCAATTAAAGGAACCAATACGTATAAAGTGATTTATTATAACAGATTATCCGTTGATAAATACTAAACTAAAGTGATTTAAAATTATATATGTACCTACTTGGATCGAGATTATAGCAGCTCGTACCAGTTGAACATATTTTATGCTAGCAAGTAGATTATTAATTATGGCTATAAAATAAATATTTATAAAATGTGATAAACATAATAGAGTGAAATACAGAAAGGTGTTATAAGAAATAGAATGTGATTGTCATATGAGTAGATCCACAGAAAACACATGCAGCTAAGGAAGTGTAGATAGGATTTCCGTAGAAACGAATAACAAAACAGCTAAGCTCAAGGCACCAAACAGGTCGGCAGGCCAGGTTTTTTTCTCTTAAAAAGTTCCTCTAAAAATTTTAATTAAAGTAAAGAGTCTACAACAAATTTGCATCAAACCATATTCGATGGGTTTTGAATAATTTCTGTGTAATTTAACTTGTTATTTTGTATAATATTTAAAAGGTAATTTAATTTACAAATATTGCATCGAGGGGTGGCATTTGGGCAGTTTCCTAGAGAGCTACATCCCTATGGTCCTATTCAATTTTAATTTAAAAAAAGTGTTCGAATTAAGTGGAATGAAAATACGTGTAAGAAAGCAGCCAACACAGCTGATAGTGCAGTATCCTGTAAAAACAAACAACATTCCAATCCAGCTTCCAGAGAGTGCCGCTAGAGGTCCACAAATCAGTGCGGGATTTTTTATAATTTCGAGTGCTTTGGAATAACAATATACCAAGGTAACAAAAGATCTATATTAATACTATATTAATACATCAACTACTTTAATATTAAGTTATTGTAGGATAAACTATCCTGCTAGTTTTAGACCATTGAAAGTTAAACCATAATATTATATTACATTTCCATATAACTTTTAATAAATCAATGTCTAATTCCACGATAACTATTTTTTCTTCTTTAATAATAAAATCATTTAAAATCTATATGCTGAATATCACATTTTATAATACAAATTTGAACGATTCTGCTTATTTTGCACGTCCTCTGAGGTAAGTCATTTTCATGCCATAATATTTTTTTTCGTAAAAGTACCACCCTGGAATTGAAAAACCACAACAAATTGGAGAATTCGCCGGGTCACGTCGATTTATTTTAGGGGGACATTTTTGACCGTCAATGGGTCTTGATATGTCAATGACGACAGTCAATGATAAAATCTTAAATGGAACTACCCCACGTGTTACACATAGGTGAAAACCCCTTTTCATGACGCACCAGTGCATCATTTTTGGAAATTGATCGAGATTTTACAAAGTTATTTAAAAACTAGAAAAAAATTCAACTGGTCAGAAATTTATAAGAATCACCACATCTGTTCAAAAATTCACCATGAATACAAAAATGTAATAATATACAAGGTGTTCATTTGAAAATCAAAAGTTAGGGTGATTTCCGGGGAATCGGAAGTGGTGTAAAATTACCTCATATGTCAGAAATTGCAGTTTTCTGAAGCCGATATAAAATAACGACGAAACAAGTTTTATAAATATTTTATGAGTATAGAGATCGTGACAAAGATAAACATCATATAAGGAAAATAATAAAAATGTTATAAAACAGTTTTATAGCGACGTAAGTTTTTATTTTGTAATAGTAATTTTGTCATAGTTAGTTGTTATTTTATTGTACACACGTTACGAATTGTACCGAATTGAAAATAATTGCCAGATTGTATTTTAAGCTATTATGCAAGTTATGATGCAATCTGTCATTTGACAAAATAAGTACCAGAAAAGTTCACTGTCTCCTGTACTATAACATTCACAATAAGAGCAACAAAAAGCGAAAAACCCTTCAAGCGAGAACCTCCCATTCTGTTGCGATGTGCTGTCAGTCTTAAGATCACCCACATGCACATGTGATGAATGAACGAAAGCCTACTTAAAACTTAATTTAAAGTAATGGGTGCCGAGTTCAATCGGTGTCTCTGAGGTGACCTGCACTCAATTCAGTCTGCAGTCAGTCTTAAGCCGCCGCAGAAACAAAGCGCACATTGGCAGATAGATGTCTTCGGGACTCATACGATGCGTTCCTGAAGACCGTCTGGTGGTTACTCCTACTCTGCAGATCTAACTGAGTAGATTCCATGGCTATTATTCCGTGAAAATTATGAGTCAGTGCAGGGGATCGTAGAAATACCTGAAGTGAGTTTACCTCCAATTTACCATAACTGCGAGTGTTTGGCAGTAGGCAGCAAGGTAGATACGCGTGCATGTGAGTTATTTGCTTATCTATCGTAAATAATAACCTACCTACCATTAAACATTGCTTCCGGTTCTTACCATTTGTGCGTAGAAAGTAGTGCAGTAGTTGTTTAACGTGTAATAAAACATGAATAATATGTACAACAATCAGAGAGATTTCTACTCTCCAAGGAGCGACATGTGTTTTGTAAGTATTTAAAATGTTTACGGTTTTTCAACGTAGCGTTTGTGGGTTTGATTGTGCAGCTGGGATGAATTTTAACGAATTAAACGATTAAAATTCTACAGTACAGATGTTTTTTCTCGTATCGTTTACGTTATTCACATAGGTGAATGTTTAAACGTGTTTCCATATGGTAGTGTTCAATCAAATTTGTAGGAAGAGATAAAATGTGAAAATTAAGTAACAAAATCAGTGTAAACAAAGAGGATATAAAAAGGGTACATATAAATAAACATATAAATAAATAAATCTTAGATTCTCATCAATAACCCAATAGTATTAAATAAAATGTACGATTATTTTCAACATTTTGTTTTTTTTACATATTTTTTTACATCTGTTAATAACGATATATGCGAGGCTTGGACTCACAAAGCAATACTCGCATATCTTTTCTCAGAGGTGTGATAAGTAAATAGGATATTTAAAAACTTTTTTTTTCAAAAGAAACAGACTATTTGGTTTCGGGAAATGCGCAATCTTATCAGAAATCATTTTAAATGTATTGGCTAAATATTACTGTCAATATAATATTCTATTTTCTCGTCGGTTGATGAAGGCTTTGGCGGCCTTTTGGGTCATATATTTGCGGTTATAATATGTTTCCAAAACAGAAGTTTACTACTAGATGCTTTCTCCGCACCCAACCGACAAAATAGGAACATAAACAAAAAAGCTAATTGTTTACAAGACAAATTATTGCAATTCCAAATTCCAAGACAGTTTATCAATTTTTTTTAGCATTTGTTTTATCTGTAGTTGCGGAAACTTCCAAGTTCCTAATTGCAACTAAGTGGAGTCGGTAAGCATCAAAGGGTTTATGTTTTTTTTGTAATAAGCATCAAAAAGTCAGCTCCGTGTGTCCGGTGTGAAAGAGCTTACCAACAGAACGACAGGAGAAAGCTGTCTCGACAGCTCGAAGATTTTAATGGAGTAACACATCATTACAGAAGTCAAGTGAATCTAATAATGTGTAATAATCTTTATCTAACAACCCCTTTAACATCGTCGAGGCATACTTAGTATCGTATTATTTACAATGTCAACTGGTGTTCATGCCCATTATTCGACGAGCGAATTTTCTAATTTAATATTTTATGAATTAATACGGCGCCGACGCGACGCCAGCGCGCAGCGGCTTGAAATTCGTGTCTGTAGCGCGTCCCAAATATGCTCAATAGGATTGAGATCTGGAGATAGGGCAGGCCAGTATATTCCATCAAGGTGAATAAAATAAAATGTAATTTTCCTTCTGTGAATAAATTCATTAATTATTCGAATTTTTTTTTATTAATTATATCTATCGAAAAAAACTTTTTCGGGTGTCCCACTTCAAATTTGGAGCAGTATAGTTTCCTGCTGAGGAACTTCAATATTTCTTTTTCTAAATAACCAATAATCTAGTAGCATTCAGGAGCTAATATACATATTTTGCCTACCTATATATTCAGTCTCTATCTGTATAGTGTAAATACTGTAAATAATAACTATTGTTGCCCGCCTTATGATAATATTATTTACGGTTATGACATTGTGAAGCAATCTAAAAATAATAATGAAAAACATGACTTTTTTTTGTTGGAGTTATATAATACCCACATGCACACATACATATAATTATTGAGACTCTGGGAATGTTTAGTTGTGCAACATGTTACTTGTCATAAATGAGCAATACTTATACATATATTAACACATATCTATATGTAATTAGGGGAGAGTTGCCTTACATTAAATCACTTTTAGAAAAATCAAATTTGTTTTAAAATTCAGATACATAGCATATTCACTGTCTTTGTATACAAATTGTAGCCAATAACGAAAATGATCTATAATAGTATATAGTACGTATATTACGCACCGACGTGGACAGTTCCAAACGAATGAGGCGCGCAGTGTCGAGGCCGGCTATAGCGCGATGGCCATCACCGGTCGATTAAAAAGACTGGCGTAAACTTACACCAGACTTGGTACAATTCTGTAATTAGGTGATCGTGTTCACGAAACCACTTTTTACGACATTTTCTGGTAATCAGGAACTTTTTCATTTCGAAAAAACTGCAAAATGCGCGTGATAAATTCAAACAGAAAAATCTTTTTCAGGACTTCATTGAAAACGAAATATAACATAAAAAAAGAGATACGAAAGAAACTTGAAAATTTTATTTTCATAACAATTATAGGAATAAAAAACATATAACTACCTAAAACTGGATAGGGCTGGAACCTTTGATGTAATGATAACACTCGAAGTAGTGTCCACAAACAACAAAACGCTCCTCCGCATGCTTCTCAAAAGTGTTTTGGTGTTTGTGGAAACTACTTCGAGTGTTATATAACTACCTACTAAGAATATTGAAAATTAACCAACTAACTATTACTAATAACAGCTTCAAGTAATAATGTTTTTAGTTTGAATTGTTATTATTAATGGTTATGTTTATTGTGAAATACGTGTTATTGCATAGGTTTAGGACCTTTTGGAGTTTCATTTATTGAAACAGCTCTTATTGGAGCAGACTCTTCCCAAATATTTTGATTTTCTCGAACGAATGATATAGTTGTTGTATTTTGCGAGTGAGAAGGGTTAAACAGTGTATTCTGCAACAATTTTCGGAACACCACTGGATGGTAGGGCATCCAATGTGTTGCCGCTTCGACATGCAACAAATAATCTTGTGCCATTCGTATTTTTAGGTCGTAGATCTGTATATTTACGACAGAGGCTGCAGGGCTCTAATGTACATCCTTCATTAGTCATGGTGAAACTTCTTGATGAGTTTTTCCATGTCGGAAAAACAAATATCCAAACACTAAAATTGATTTTGGTAGTAGATATTGTTCATCTGAAGCTTCACATAAAAATTCGGTTACTTGTTCTGCTGTTAAAACTTTTTCTATACAATAGTTTGGATATTTGTTGATGTTAGCATTTTCTTTTATGGCCAAACAACTCTTTAGCATTGATAATCGTCTCCATAACATGGAAGATTTCATAGACTTAGCTTTTTCGATAAAGTAAAAGCTTTTTCGATAAAGTAAAAGCTTTTTCGATAAAGTAAACTAGAAGAATATCGCCACGTGATCGCTACACTTATGATTTTGTTCAGATTTCGCCGTTCAGTAAGAAGTTGATATTGTTGTTTATATCTTGACTTAGATTTTACTGGTAATCGATTCGCGTTCACTTGTGCCACTCGCTCTAGGATGTTATCGGGAATTTCGGGATTTTCTTCTGAGTACATTTTGTCGGTATAAATTTAATTGACGGGAAATGAACCTCGCTGATAATACAGTGTTTGGCACGCATTATGCGTTTCCATGGTTACTCTCAAATTCTCGTATTTTAAAGGTATTTTAAAAGGTGTGTCAGAAAAGGTGGACAAAATATTAAAAAATATTGCAGAAATGTACTTAAATATTCAAACGTTTTCGAATTAAAATACAAAGTAGATAGGTACATGTTAGATTTTCTTAAATTTAGTTTTCGTTGCTGTTTATTTCTATTTTACAGCTACATATTTGGTATTTTTATTTAGCGCACGGAAAGAATCGTAGTTCGGAAAATCTTTTTTCCCGCACTGTTTCTGTGTTCTTCCTGAAAAAGGCGTATAATAAAGAATTATAGTAAAAATTAAGTTAAATAAGAGAAGAGTTAAATTAAATTTTGTGCTGGTTTTCTTTATCGACCACACTGAGTATGTTCTGCCAAGTGCAACTGGTGCAAGGTGGCTTTATTAATATGTTTATTTATTTCTGCTTAAATACTATCTTTTGATTGTTTACAATGTATGTCCGGACGATCATCGGACAGCTGGAATGAGTTTATTTATAGAATAACCGTTCATGAGGAATGTCCGCGTTCTGTTATACAAATACAATGGGTTTATGACCTTGCAGGTAGGTAGGTAGGTAACAAACTACAGAGTTCGTTTTATACAATCGATTTTCGCGGGAGTGTACATAAAAGATAAAAATTGAAAATGTATTCAGCTACTTTTTCGAATGCTATTTGGGTGCATAACGACCTCTTAAATTCGTCTGGCGATATCGAAGTTCAACACATCCCCAGAGAATAAAAACTGAAAACTGAATTTAGAATATTGTATTTAATATTTATGGGATCGTTATGCACCCCAAATAGCATCCGAAGACGTACTGTATACATTTTTACCTTCCAATGTACAACGAACATGATTTCTAGACAAGCTTTTCAAGCGCGCGAACCCTACTAGTTATAACATGTCTTAAGTACGCAAGTTCTAAGTGCTAAGGAGTTCTAAGTGCTAAGGAATTCACATTTTTTGGGTTGAATCTTAATATTTGCTTTCTGATTTGCACGGATTGTGAGCGAATAAATAATGATGTCGTATATATAAACAAGGCAACTTCCTTCTTGAGTTCCCAAGTTTTATCCACCACTTTTTGAAACATTGATGGAGTCCAATGGCATACGTACAATTTTTTTAGTCCAAATGGCATACGTACAAATTCAAAATGTCCATTTTTGACTGTGAAAGCAGTCTTTTGAATATCTTTAGCATCAATTTCGATTTGGTGAAAACCTGATACCAAATCTAATGTAGTAAAATATTGGCGTCGCCCTAATTGGCCAAGCAAATCTGAAATGTTTGGAAGGGGATATTTGTCGTCTATTGTAACCTCATGTAATTTTCGATAGTTAATAACTACACACCATTTATGTTTTCCAGATGCGTAAATATTTTTCAGGACTACACAAACTGAGGAGGACCATGGAGATATTGAATGTGGAATTATACTCTGGTCTAACATTTTAAAGGCTTGTGTTTTTACTTCTTCATTAATTTGTGGTACTGCTAATATTTGGTATAGGCAGGTATAGCATTCTTAGTGTCATTTGCGTGTTTGATTTCGTTAGTAAGAGACAATTTGTTACCTGCAATAAAATATGTACAAAAAATTTCCAACACAAATATGTTATTAAATCTTTTTCTTCGTAATTAAGGTGCTCTAATCTTATCCCGTTTCTATTCGATAAAATATTTCCATACTGAACCATATGTGTTGCAATTTGCAATGAGGAACACTCAACAATTTAAGATACCTAGTTCTTGAAGATATTCATATCATTTAAGACTTGTCTTAATCTTTGAAAACGTGCATATTAGAAGTAGATACCTACGTACTTCAAGGAAATGATATTCATAAATTTATGCATGATAAAATTGTATTCTATAATTTTATTTTAGTTAATAAATCTTGTTTTTTGTCATTACCTACAATTATTGGAGAAACAAAATACATTCTTAAGTTCTGTTAGAAGTTAAGCTACACACACAAAACAAAACTTTTTTAATCGGTTACCAGAATAAATGTTAGACTTTAAGAACCGAGTGTAGATGTCATTGTAGGAGATAGTGGGGAAATAAAACAGCTCTGACGCTGACTGTTCTCTAAATCTTACTGTTCGAACGTCCAGTCAGTCTCTTATTATAATAACAATAGCGGTAATTAAAATACATAGTTATTTATAGTCATATTTTTCATGTGGATGCCGTTTCATAAGTAGAAGCCACTTATTATTTTAGCTAGTCACACCAGGTAAACATTATGGCCTTCCAAAAATTATAAATCGCTACTTAGTACCCACCGTTGAGTTATGCTAATGAATTTAATTTACTATACTAGTCACTTAATTGCAATATAATTTGTTGTTTGTTAATTTTTATGGATATTACGTATTTTAATAATTACAGTATACAACCATCGAATATGTCAGTTTATTTTTTATGACATTTGACTTTACGATATTTTAAAGGATAATGATGTAGCAAATTGTTTTACTAACAATCTAGAATTTTGCTTATGAATTATTTTCTAAAGAAGCGACTGCACGAAGTAAACTGTTATTGGTATTAATATTAAGAGGTTATAATTCTAAATATGTAATAATATGGATTATTTATTTGCTAAATGTGCACCTATAGGAGAATTTAGTTGTAACAAAAAATAAATCCTCCCTGTTTTACCTACATAATTAAAAAAATATACAAATAAGAAGAATTTTTGAAAGTTGACACCAATAGAGGGAAAACTTATATACATATTTAACATTAACATATTTATAATATAATATTTGGACTAAGACCAAACATTGGGGAGGAAATTGAAGCCAGAATAATGTCAGAAAATAAATATGTAGCAGTTAGAAAGAGAAATAAGAGAAAAGAGAAATATTTCTAGACAAACAAAGACTAGGTTAGTGATACCACCAATCCTTACATATGCTAGTCAAATATGGACGTTAAATAAAACTCAACAAGCGAGACTGCAGATAATTATCTGGAGAAATATGGAGCAAAAAAAACTGAATATGGATGGGTTAGAAGAACAAACGAAGAAGTAATGAGTCTATATAAGGATAAATTTTAGGGGTGATAAAAGCTCAAAGGTTACGGTGGTTTGGAAACATTTAAAGAATGCCAGAGGTAAGGATATCAAGAATACTACTGACCAGAACAATTAATTAGAGGGAGGATGTTCAGAGGAAGACCAAAAACAAGATGGAAAGCGGAGGACGAAAAAGACTTGCAACAGTTGGAAATTACCAGATGGAAAGAAATAGAAATAAATAGAGATGCATAATCAACCAAGCTAGAGGAGAAGTAGCCCGGAATAAATATCTTTAAATTAAATAACGTGACGTCAAGATCAGAATCGTCAGAAGAAGAACTTTAATTTGACTGTACTGATTTTACACATTTATACAACACTATTTTTTATATACACTATATACAGAGCATCGTATTTTTTATAGTGTTTTCCGCGTTTTTCATGTGTAGTCCCGCGTCCACACAAACGCTGTGTGGCTTTGGATTTGGGGTTGTCTTATTTCTGTGGTGTATCTATTTTATATAATATCAACGACGAATAGTTCCTCAGAATAAAAAAATAAGAAAATCCATCATATCACAGTAATAGGTTTCAGTAACAAGTAACAAGTATTTGGAACAGGTAAAATTTCCACTACAGTAATAGGATATTTCACAAACAAGTATTTGGAATAGGTGAGCCAATGGAACAGCAACAGTACGTATACCACTACATAAATAAAGCTGTTCCTTTGTGTTTTAAAATCATTATGGTCTCACTGTTTTCTTACTCACCGTAACCGACGATTGCTAAAACCTAAGTAACTCGATACTAAATAAATTTAGCTCTTCAAGTCGCCACATTATACACGTATTGTATATGATAAAGCTTGAAGCATAATAAGAAACTAAATAAGAGAGTAATACGAGAATTATCACATGCGTTAACTTGGGAGGTCCTTCAGGAAATAAAATGGAAATTGATTATCCAAGTGTTTGCTATAATAGCAATATTAATAATAATTTATTCCTCGTTCAACAATATTATGCATTGAATGAATCACTGATGAAACATGCAAATATGCACACAAAAAAATATTTTAAAATGATAAATATTCTTCGTAACTATAAAAACAGTTGCCTAACAGAAACTCGTGTAGGTAGTCAGAGGCAGACAGAGAACGCGCTGAAGCATACATGCGCAGACCACACAACAGAGACAGAGCGAATGGCACAGTTTTGACCTACTGTGTTTAAGTGTTTGTGATCTGTGTGTAAATTTTCAAGTGTATTGGAATAACGCTATAAAGGTAATAAAACATCACTATTAATACGTCGACATAATCTAATAACATCATAAATCATTCAAAATATAATAAAATAAAAGGTAAAGAAATCAACTTATTTTGAACCTCCTCTGTGGTTTATTTATATTCTCTAAACTAAATTTATTAAGTCAAAATATGATAGGAATTAATAAAAAAATTAATAACAAACACTAAGAGCACAAGTGTTTCTATATAAATCCAAATATTTAAAATCATTGTTCATAAGAACTGGCGCCCTTTACAAGAGAATCTACAGGACTATAATCAACAGAAAAAATGTACAGCCCTATAGCATTTTCTGCTGTGTTTAAAGCCCATTAATTTAGGAAAATAAATAAGGAAACCTGAGATCGCTATCTCTTTCAGTTTTAAAATTATCGCATATATAGTAGCGGATGTGTCGCCTTTTTTACAAATTTACCTGTAAATGACCCTTTTTGGTTTTACAATTTTTTTAATAGTAGTTTATTATTTCGTTCTTTTTTTAATTTAATAATTTTTCTTAGTAAATACAGTAGGTATGTAAAAAAATACCATGACGGCCATCTAAATATGGCGTATCTGCTAAAGATACCTCGGCATGAAGTAAGAGGATGAACACATATTACCCTCAATATGCACATCTGTACAATAAAACCCATGTTCATATGTTAATATAATATAGCGAGTATATTGACACATACATCCTTTACATGTATTTTTGCATGAATATTATTTTTTTTGTTCGGAAATTTATTGCCAACATCTCGATTAATAATCTGGTTACCTACTGACGTCTGCAATTCAGACAAATGACAAATTGACCCGTATGTCGAAACTTGAAATCCAGTGCAATATCATTTCCCCTCTTTTGAAGCTCATGTTCTTCCCGATACCTACGTTAACGAGTAACCGCAACGGAAACCCACACATAATCCATTGACACTTTATCAGCGCATTAGTAATAGGTAATAGTATTGTGACAGTGGTTGTTGACCGTCTAGCAAAATGAGAAACTCGGGAAAAATTAAATCGTACTATGTGAAGCTATTTGACGTTAATCAAGAACAATTTATTGTAAGTTATTTTTTATTTAATTTTACCAGGTCGCTTTTTGTCGTTTACATTTTGCATGTGCCTTTACTGATGATATCTCATTGGTACTTTGCCTTTACTAATCCACTTACTTACCATACATAAACTCACCAGGATGATCTTTTCAGTATTGAGGTATTAACACTAAATTAATTCACTAGGAATCTGTTACCAACAATTTGTTTTACTATTTATTGCCCATGATTTTACATATTTCGACGCGTGTTTCGCCTCCAATATTCAGTCCTCGTTTATAACGTTTGTTGTCATAAAAGACTTCGTTAAATTTGGATCCAATGGAGGTTGATATTTGATTTAAAAGACTGATATGAGATTTTACTTCTATTAGGAAAACATTGAAATTATGGATAGCGGGATCAAGCATCTTTAGGATTTGAGATAAGATTTTGTCATTGTTGTCAAATGCTATTTTGATGGATGTTATGTTTTGATGTAAGTAAATGTGTCCATTTGTCGTGAGTAATATCATTCTTTGTGTCTTCGTCATAGTATACTCCTACGGTGTTATTAATTGGAATTATCGTCTATGCGAGGCTGCTGTTCCGATCAGCAGAAGAAACATGAGTCTACACATAGGCTTGTAGGTACTTCTGCATCAAGAGATTGGAATCTGCCACCACGGTGAGGGAATCCTCCTTGTTCTGGATGTCTGGCTCGTCTAGTTAGGCACCGCGAAGATGTTCTCCTTATTCTATAGAGTTGCACTACCAGTTTGGCACTTTGTTCCGGGATGTTTCACATATCCTACCGACTGCGCCAATTTTGTTATATTGCTCGGTGCAGTGCAAACATAACTTTTTAAAAACTTTTATTTTGATGAAAGGATAGGATAGCAACTATCCAGAAAAAATATAAATAAGAGTTTAATTTAAAACTGTGTTTAGAAGAGATGTGAGTTTAATTCAGAACTTTACTACTTGAATACAGAGACTACACTGGTCGTTACATGGTCCTACACTGAATTTATATATTCGGCAGAGCTTATTCAGCAGGTAGATTATAATTACAGCATTTCAAGAAATGCACGTAAAAGTATAACATATAGGTATATATATATATATATATATATATATATATATATATATATATATATATATATATATATATATATATATATATATATATATATATATATATTGCGTCGATATTAATTTAACTGTTTCGGCATATCATAGTGCGTTATTAGGTGTAAAGTATTCCTCAAGTAGGTACTTTCTGTCCATTCCCTTGAAATTTAAAAATGCTGTTTGGCGCCAGTACCGTATAGAAAGTGCAACGGCCTCCAAACCATTAATCATCTACTCGTATTCAAAATTTACATGTTGTCTGACAAACATTATGTCATACGGTTTATGTACATATTTATGCCTCCGCTGAGTTTGTTCACTTCTCTTAAATTCCTTGTAAGATAATACTAAAGTGATTAATATTATCAAATTTTATTGTCTTTAGTCCTTGAGTGAAGGAACACAGTTCAGCACTTATGGCCATTAAAGCACTATTACGTTTATAGGTATATCATCAAAGTAACGTAGATCATTACCTGCCTTGAGTTATAATCTCTGTCGCCATTATTGGAGTATTATCAATAATGTATTCAAAACAGAAAACTTAGGATATATAGTCTACATTTATTTATCACAAACTTATACTTGTATAAGTGTCTATAGTTAGGCAAATGCAACTGGGTTTTGAACCGGGCAAAATTTTTAACAAGCGGAAAATGGATGGAATTCCTGGAAATGTTCTTATTGATATCCGGAACTTCCCAAAAAGTCCGAGTTGGGTAAAAACCGCCGTCGCGTCGTGAAAAAGCTGCCGTCATTTTGAATTTTTGTGGTTTTGGCTATAGATATCTTAACTAATCCTCCTATCGAGATCATTGAAGTGTCAAATTAACCGGTTTCAACTACGGAATCAAGGAAATATAAATTAAATGAGCTATGGTCGTTTCTACATCAATTTTAGGGGGGTCCCCAAAATTTACGCCACTGGTTTTAATACAGCTGATGGACAGTCAGAACATAGCCTCCTTTATACAGAGATAAACGTGGCAACATAGCTAGGGGTAACCAGTTTCTCACCGCTGCGCTGTAACGTTCCGATGAAAATAAAGTAGTCTCGCAAAGTAGTAGGTTTTTTTCGGTTAAGGTGTAGTGAAACATCAATTGTTGCGCGTTAATTTAGTGATTAGAGTTTTTTAAATCGCGTGAAATACATATTGGGATATTAAACGTGAATGTGACCCATAAAAATTGGTAAATACGGCTTCGTAAAAGGTAAACAAAACTTAAACTCAGTCTTCGATAATATCTGGCCTTTGATTAAAGTGTTAGTTATATAGATCTTATAGGTTACATAGGTTGCTCGTTTCGTAAAATAGGTACAGTACAACCTCGATACTCGGAACTAATTGGCAAAGAGGGTTGGTTAGATTTAGCTAGATTTCGATTTTTTCGGATTAACGAATTTTCTTTACAATAAAATATTTTTAACAAAAAAACAAACGACTAATAAAATCTATTCTAAAAAAATGCATCAAAAGGTAAAAAATAATTACGTTATTCTACTACTATTACTAATTAGAATACAAACAATTTGTTAGGTCAATCAATTTATTAGAATACAATCAATTTATTAATCAATTATTGTTATTTTTGGAGAGAACAATTATAAATAGTAGACTAGGTAGTCGTTTTCTATGAATGTGAGTTCTCTCTCAAAACTAATCTCCCATAAAAGTGTCACTGTGAGAATGGTAGGTATTGATAGTAAATTCAAGTATAAACTACCCAATAAATAAATTGTACATCATTCTGAAGAGCCTCAATAAAGGCGAAAGAACTTGTACAACTTCTAAATGATTCATTTCCGCTGTATACGTCCAGATACATAACGGGTAAGTTATGTATCTTATATATTGAACTTCACCTAAACGGCTGGACTGATTTCTATGATGATTAAGTTGAATCGTGAATGGTTTTCAGCTTCACAATTTGATCTGATAGAAAATATTTTTTTAATTAATTTAAATAATATCTATAAATTAGGTTGTGTCATCGTCGAATTCGCCATTTCGTATACATTGTGAGTTGCCCGGTATATCATCGGAATCCAAGCTCCAATGGCAATAAAACTAAAATGGGATCCCCTAGGAAATAACCCTTTTTAAATAAAAAAGGATTTTTAAAATTGATTTATAAATGACGGAGTTCTGCGGTAATGAACATACAAAAAAAACATACAGTCGAATTGGGAACCGCCTCCGTTTTGAAAGTCGGTAAAAAATGCCCCACATCTTAAAAACATTAAATTAAAAATATTTTTTCATTTTTAAAAAATTCTCATCAAAGAATTGCATTTTCCCAGTGGCGTGTGGCGAGCTCTCTTGAAGAAAGAGCTTTTTTTCGTTTCTTCGGATCTTTAATAGCGTGACCAACGAAATAAAGAATTTTGTCCTTGTTTTTTTTAGAATCACAATAATTGTGTAGTGCATTGGCCACTATCAAGTTTATTAAAAATTTCAGTTTCTCAAAAACACATGTAGTTAGTATAATATTTCCTTTTTAAAAACATTGTAAAATAACGTTCACCACCCGAGGCATACTTAATTTCCCGGCCTGTGTTTCTTATTAACACGTAAAGTGCCATCATGAGGGTGTCACTAAGCATGATCTAATGGGCACTATTTTTTTGAAAAATCAAAGCAAATTGTTTTTTTCTTTAATTACACCACTAGTAGTATTCCATTAACAGAGTGTGTAATAAGCCCAAGAAGAGAGAAAGAAATGGGGGTGACTTTGACCCACTATGCCATTGTAAAACGCAATACAATGGTAAAACCATTTATGTATGAAGTGTTTGTCTAAAACTGCCCCACCATGTGGGGTATATTAAGCATAAATTAAGCGTTTATTGCCAATTGAATCTTATTTAGAATTATTAGACAAAATCCCAAATCCAATTTAAAAGTTTTTTTTATTTCAATCTGTTGTTAAATGTCCAAAACTGCCCCGCCTTCCCCTACTGCAGTTGTCCTTTTTTATCAATACATTTTTGTCGTTATTTCGTTCATTTTCAAATAAAGCTTAGATTTATCCATTTCGGCAATTTGTTATGAATGTACTGTCGTGAAAATATTAGAATTTGATTATTAATAGTACCTAACGAAAATATCACCTTACAATATTTTTTAATAACTAAAAATAACCACAAGGCGGTTCATTTTCAAAAAATTCACGCGTATAAAGAAAGTTCTATTTAATAACTCGTTAAACTTTGAAGACATTATATTGATCAGTTCTAGAGAAATTAATTCGCAAATCAAGACATGGTCAAGCCTGCTTATTTTAAAATTAGCCCTCTTGTCGAGCTGAACGACGCCGTTGCCTTTTTCTCAGCACGGCTATAGTGCTTTCGTTTAATATGCAAACTAATGGAATGCGGTGCTCAGTGGCGCGTGCAATTATCCTAACTTATTTCTTTTGTTTTAAATTGTTATTGGCTAAATTAAGCACTAAGTTGTACACGGAGCATGCAAAAATTTTTCAATATATCTTAAATACATTCGAAACTAAATCATTTTTCGGATTAAAGTTTTGCACATATATGAATATGACATAATAAGTCATCTTTTGAGGTCACTTCACCTTGGTTGCGCATGATGATATGCCACTGAGCAGTAAAGCCATAAATAGCCGGCTTGTTCAGGCAGGTGTCTTCTAAGTGAGGGAGAAGGGAAATGAGATTTATAGGAGATGAAGAGGGATAGCGACCGATACGGTAAGCCGCGAACTGCAGACCCTAGTTCTATTGACAAGAAATTGCAGCGGTATACAATTTTACACTAAATATCCTTTTGTATTGCATAATCATGTGATTTATGGCTTCTGTAGTAATTGGTACGGGTTTTCTTCGTAAAATGCCGCAAAGTTTTTTGCTCTAGTTTGTATATTAAATGAAAACACTATACCTTAAAGTAGGTTGTGGGTCAGAAGTTCTCACCGTCCGCTTACCAACTCGTGCCCTACCCGTTTGATATTTAATGTAATATTTTAACATGTAATTTTTAACAATACTATTATCTACAGGCCCCTACTCATCCCATCCAAGATTTGTTCCCCCAGCGGCATAATATATTCAAAAGTTCTATGCTCGTACGATACGATACAATGTAATGTTTACATTGATAACTTTTTTGTACGGTACTTATAGATGTTATGTAATAGTGGAGGCCGAATTTGAGCCGTAATAAAATTGAAACGATACAAACAAATATAATTTATGTCTAACCCTTTCTAAACAATAGCTAAATGTATACATCCTTTCCTCACCACGTATACTGCGGTTAATTGGCCCTAACGACGCGGCACTCGAGTAAAATGTTTAGATTTGTATCTGCAGTGATGATAATAAACAAAGATTCAATAGATGTGTACCTATGTAAAAGCGTAAGCGATGAGTCTCAAAGTGAAAAGTGATACTTACAGAATGGATACCAAAGTCGGGACGATTGTAGAAGCCGGTGGACAGGTAACATTATTGTAAATTAACACTTAGGAACCCGAAAATGTCAATAACCGAAGGGAAAATGCCTTTGCTCGTTAAATGAAAGTTTGCTTTTAGAAGCCTTATCTATTTGCTTAAGAAATGCTGTAGTAAAATGTAGTGTTAGCTCGGAAACGTCTTCAGTTGCTGCCTTTTTCTTATAGCGTTAAGATGTCAAGTGGCCGAATGTGTGTTAACGCCAAGAACTATCGCGGAGAGTTTTCATCTCTAATTGTGTGTATTTTTTTTATATTTTAAAATTTTGTTGTAGATATTTTTGGGGTTTATGAACACAGGGGCGTGGGAATTTCAAGGGTATATTTTGTGGATATCCTGCGTTCGGTTCTATTTAGATTCGTATTTAAGTGGCCCTAGACAATACGGAAGTGAGCAGTGTTGGCAGACGCGGAAAGTTGAGGCGTGCAACCCTCGCGGTAAAATTAGGGGATGGGATAAATATATAATAGGGGTCGAATTAATTTTAACTCTCCAATTATATGTAATATAAGAGATTAATAACATGCAAAAATTCAATTTCCAGATTTTAAACTTTGAGTTATATTGAAGATAATCAATCTAGGAATACTTTTAATTTTTCAATTGCGATCAAAATCGGAGGAAAACTATTTTGGGTGAATTTAAAGACGTAAAGACTAAGATTTTGGAGCTAATACCTTTATTATAAGGGTAGTTTTTAGAGGGCGGAACATTTAAATAATTCCAAAAATATTAGGTATATGAAGAACGATTTAACCACTATATTTGCTCTATATTTGAATTATTTGAACCTTGACCGATTGACGTGGCATTTGGTGAGTAGTTGGGGGATGGCTCAATGAGCTAAAGTGATATAGCGCCAATGTGTACTTTTACCCTGAGAGTGTATGCCACCCGTTCTCCGGGGTTGAAATGTTTTCACTCAAAATAAAAGGATAGATGGATACATTTTAAGTAGAAAATGTTCTATAAAGTTTTTTCGATATATCGATATTTTTCGAGATATTCGCGATTAAAAACGTGTTCAAAATAACGAAAAACATGCATTTTTCTGGAAAACTTATAGAACATTTTTTTTGTAGTATTTAGAAATGACCTCTAAAATGGGCACCGTTGCTTTAATATTGCATTATAACTTAGCGAGTTACGATGAAAAAACGGTGGGCCACTCAAATTTTTGAGAAGAAAATGAGAGCTGAAAACCCATTCATTCCCACCAGAATGGATATTGACTGTTATCCCTTTACAAATTGCTTTATTTTAGTATTACTCATGTAATCCAAAAGTTTTCTAATTTCTTAAACAAATACCTTATTTTAAAAAAACTCTAAACCTAGAAAAGATACGTAAAAAATTGTGTAAGAGTTTTTCTTAACCAGATTTTCTGTTTCTCTAGGATGAACATTAACGGAGATATAAATGTCAGTAGTTTGCATTATTATAGTGCGCGGAAGACCCCTTCCAATAGTCGAGGAAATAAAGCACTAAAAACTGCTTAACTACCAATATTTTGAGCAGTAATATGGACCTTAATGGCTTGTGCGTTCGATTCGTGAGAGCGTCTACAAACTTTGTGAAGTAAATTGATCAATTCATTTTGAAAAAATACATTTTTGCATATAAAAATAAATATACATTTTAGATGTGCGAAGAGTTAATTAATAAAAAATATACAACTCGGTAAATATTGATGGAAGTGAGTTCAGTTTTGCTACTCGGAGGTTGTTTGGGTTGAACATCTACACTTTCTTATAATATTTATATAAATAATTAGGAATAATATATTTAAATTCAGGTAAAAATGATGTAATACTCAAGATAATTCCAGTAGACGATGTTAATACTGTCCACTTAGGGCATCAGGTACCTCGGAGACCGTTGCCGTCGTGATATTCGTGTTGAGCGACCTCAATACCCCCAAATATCAAAACTGGACTCATTTCCATCAATATTTAGCGAGTTGTAAATTTTTTATTTATTATCTCTTCGAAATGCACTTCTAAAATTCATATTTTTATAGACAAAAATGTATTTTTTCAAAATGAATTGATCAATTTAGTTCACAAAGACGCTCTTTTAGACGCGCTTGTAGACGAATCGAACGCACAAAACCGCATTAAGATCCATCTTACTGCTCAAAATATCGGAAGTTCATTGCTTTATTTCCTCGACTACGAGCCCTTTAACCGTTTACCTTTGGAATATTGAAATATATATAATATTATATATTATAATATAATAGAATAATAATATAATAGAAATATATATAATAATATAAGGGTTTGGGCATATTGAATATATATATATATATATATATATATATATATATATATATATATATATATATATATATATATATATATATAATGCTTGTAGCGGTTGAAATTACCAGTAAAATGGTTGTTGAATGGATGTTGTAGCTTTAAAATTAAGGGAGTTATGGTAAAAAAAACAATTGCATTTTTTCGGAGCCTAAAAATGTTTCCATTCCACGTAAGAGTCTCATAGTTGATCATATGTGCGTGACATAAATGTCAAATGTTTACAATATTTTCATTTATTTTTTATTAACTTGGGCATAGAGGGTGGTTTTTAGGGGTTGAAAATTTGGAATACATCGTAAATCATGTGCGAGAACATGAAAGAAGCTTTATTCTATACGTAGTTAAATAAGATGTGAATCTATAAAATGCTTAAACCTGCATTTTATATTTTTCACGATGGGGTAGTTTTTACCCCCTAAAAGCAAAATGCGCAAGTCGCGCATATGCCACTTTTGAAGTTAAGGGTAAGATGAGCTTAATTCCAAATTTTCATGAAAATCGATGAAAATTCACAGAATTCGAGGTCGAACTAATATTTTTACCTTCAATTATTGGACCATTATATAGACTCATTACTTCTTCAGTTGTTCTTCTAATCCTAATCCATCCATATTCCTTTATTTTTCCTCAGTACCTCCAGTCTCGCTTGTTCAGTTTTACTTAACGTCCATGTTTCGCGATCATATTATTATGTAACGATTGGTCGAATCCCAGGCAGCACAAAATTATTCTTGTAATATTTCCTTAATAAGCATTTGGAATATTAAATTATTCCTAGAATAATCTATAAAGGCATTGGTTATTACTGGAATATTCCTAGAATCAAAAGTACACGCTTTAAAAATTTCTAGAATATTCCCGAGAAATATTCTGCAATATTCTAGAATAATGAAAGATTATTCAGAGGATATTAAAAACAACCATATAAAAGTTCCTGGAATAATCCCAGATATGCAATAGATATAGTTTTGGTGATATGAATGGTTGGTATAATCTTTAATCACACTTATACTGTGGTTTAATGAGTGTTTAATTTAATGTGTATAATTTAATAAGCGTCAATTCAGTTTAGTTTTAAAAAAGTATATTATAAATATTATTTACGTATTATGATAGCTGTCATCTAAGTGTTTAGTATACGTTGTAGACTCTACATCTATTTCGTTTGCAATATATTGATTTAAATATATACTTGTAATATTATCTTTTTATTTTAAAATTACGTCCCAAAAAAGTGAATTTTTCTAGCGCCTGATCATTTTTAAATCACGAAAAAAATACTACAAAATAAGTATGGTGGATGGTTTCAATTGATCGAAAACATCAATATTTAAAGATCGCTATCCTAACATCGAGTGCATCGATTTTCGGAGTACGATGTCTAAACGACATCGATATATCGATGTTTTCCATTCCAATCCATTCCAATATTCCATTATTATTGAGTAAAAGAATATTATACAAATATTACATGAATATTTACAGGAAATATTCCATGCATAATAATATGATAACTTTAATAAACCTAGAATATTCACAGACATATATTTATTTATTACTAGAATATTGCAAGAATATTTTAAAAGAAATATTTATTTTTTGTTTTTCATGTATCTTCTGGGATTCATCTGTTCCTTACTGTAGCATATTACATTGTGGTACACCACAATAGAAATGTTTTGTAATATTAGAAGTCAGAAGAACACTGAGGCAAAAGATGACTATAAAATTATAATTTGATAAATATAAAATCATGAAACTTGAGAGTTACCGATAAAAAATTTATGTCTACCCAACTAATTACAGTGTTGTATATCCATATTATGATGGGGCACAATTACTAATGACTAGAATCAGATAACTCGGGCTTGTTTAATTGTCAATTCTAAAAACTGCATTTCGCAAAAAATAATAAAAGATTTATAATAAATCTTATAAGCATAGTAACTACATGAATGTGTATGATAATAAACAGTGACTAACCAATAAGCAAATAACTATAGATATTTTTAGTATTCCTATAATATAGTTTTAAAATTAGTAATGTGTATGTATTTTAATATCTCTAAAGGTGATGTATACAATGAAATGCATATATTCATAATCACTATTAGTTTTATGATATAGTAAAATGACAGATATAATAGGTGATATGTATATGAAATTGTTTTCTTTCCGATAACGTGGTTGGTGTCGTATTTAGCTAAAATATCATAGATCGTCTAAGCTAATATTAGGTATAGTGAAATTGTGGTATCCTTTGAGGTGTCCCAAGGATCCTGTCTGAGTCCTTGCTGTCTTTGATGTTTACTAATGACATAATCAAATCTTTTACATACTGTAAATAACTGATACGGTGATGATCTGAAATACACACAGATTCCCAATCTGAGTTATCTACATTATAAACCATTCAATTTTTTTATGCGATCGAGATGAGAATAGTGTAGGCATGATGTCTGTTGAACGAGATAATATTATTTAGATAAATCTAGATCCTAGATTAATTTTTTTTTCGGTATCTTTCGAGGGATATTTTTTGTTGTTTTTATATTATTTTAAATATTTCGGGAAACTATGTACAATGACCGCACAAAATCGATGACAAATCTGAATTTCAAAGGAATAAGTGTGTCAATATCCATATGTAATCTTATCGACGCAACGTCTCGATAATTGCTCATATATTTAACAAACTGAATGTCATTAATCAGTATACACCTTCAGCATACCATACCTACAATTAGTGTAATATAATGTATCCTTTTTATACACACGTGCCTGTAATATGAGGCGTATAGGACAAAAAGACATTTTTTTGTGAGAAATGGCTAGTGTAGTGTTAGATTCACACCACAAACTCGAGCCAAGTTGCTCTGAATTACGGAATTTACTTGTAAGTATATTTTGTATGGGCGCTTTAGTGTTATACGGGTTTACTTGTAGCGATGGCTATAGTGTTTTCGTTTGATATACAAACTAGAGCAAAAAAATGTGCGGCCTTTTACAAAGAAACCCCGTACCAATTACTACAGAAGCGATAAATTACATCACTATGCAATACAAGAGGATATTTAGTGTAAAATTGTATACCGCCACAATTTATTGTGAATAGAACTAGGGACTCCAGGCCGCGGCTTATACTAAGCCGCTGTTACTCAAGTAAAAAGGAGGAATGCACAAAGGGCCTAATGAGGCCTAAGTGCTATGGTGGAATGGGAGTATAACACTACCTTCCACTACACTCCGACCCATATACATACATACATACATCAGTCGCTGTTCCTCTTCCACTCATATAAATCCTATTTCGCTTCTCGCTCACTTAGAAGACATCTGCATGCACAAGCCGGCGATTTACTGACTTTACTGCTCAGTGGCGACCATCACGCCAATGTGAAGTGACTTCAAAAGATGGCTTATTATGTCATATTCATATACGTGCAAAACTTTAAGCCAAAAAATTATTTAGTTTTGAATGTTTTTAAAATATATTGAACACTTACATCAGCTTCTTGAAGCTTGACACATAAACCTCTAACAGGTATTGGAAGTACTTTCAAATTTGTATGGCGCGTAATTCGAACTCGCGAGACTAAAGTTCTCGCGAATGCTGGCGTTCAAGCGGCCGTATCTCCGATTCTAAAAGTCGCACAGGGAAAGTAAATATATCGATGGAAAGCATATTTTATGCCCTACAACATGTACTACAACATGATTCTTGCGTTATCTTCTACCTAAAGTCGTCCACGTCGCATACAAAAAAAGGTGTTAATTTTTTTTGCGTTCCGCGGTTTTTCGGTTTCATGAGTTATAGGAAGTTGGAATATAGCAACTGTTAAAGGTTTAAAATATAGCTAATTCATTCTAGTTTCATTTGGTACCATCCCGAAGCACGTAAGCCCAACGGTTCTTACGCTACGTTTGTTCCAGCAGGTTGGACTGCTTCTCCAGAATGCCAGGACTCCCACACCCTCAAATTCCAGGAAGACGACATGGTAAAGTTGGGGACGTTTGATATGTTTTTAGGCACATCAAGTAGAATACGTGTACAAATTTCCAGCTTTACAATAATTTCTTCCGGGTTGTTAGAGCGATATTTGAACTAAAACTACTGGGCTATTTATTAGCTATATGATGTATTTTTATTATATTTAACCCTTTATTATGATATATTGTTGTAATATAACCCAGTCATATAGTACTGAACCTTGCAAAAAATTGCGAAGAATTTTTCACTGGCTTTATATACCTACTGTTTTTGCGGGGTGATGAACTCCAATTTGAATTTTTCTATCTTAAATTTTTCCAGGAAAAAGATATATATTTGAAGAGTATAAGCAAATTTAGTTGTAATATTAGGGAGTTATCGCACTCGTTCCGGGGTACGCTAACGTTAGTGAATTGCAAAATGCGCAAGCGCAGAACTTTACGTACCGCTAAACAGATAGAGGGCTATCGTACCGGTTATTCAGGTCCGTCTGTCGTTGTACTGACATTACTGTCATTAGGAATTCCCAATGCTCTCGCCAATCGTTGGAGGTGCTCTCTCTTAAATCTAAAGTACAAACGGACTTCTTCATCGGTCAGCTCATTAAAATTTAGCCTACCATACAAGTCTGCACGATTTCTTCGTTGTATGTTATTTTCCGGCGCAATATTATACAAAATTCCGTAATCAATTTCTTCCAAATTAAATTTGCCCAACACTGCTACTCATAAAAAGTTATTCATCATATCTCAAATTTTAAGAATAAGCGAAGAGCTGATGATTCTGCTATCAATCGCACAAAAATTGTAGGTTATAAAATCCACAGATTAAGTCGCTTTCACGTTTTGGTGCTACGTGGCCCTCTAACGGTGACTAAATGAATTAAACAAAATAACGTAACACTCCGGCTATTTGCGATAACTTAATTTACTACCTACGTTAAACTACCAATAACGTAGGAGGTCACGTGATGTATACCGTAACGGTTGCTTTAACGTAGTAAGTGCGATAAATTCCTATTGTTTAATTTTTATTTCCGTAATAACCCCTGGGAATCTGGAATATGTCCGGAGTGCGGATCGAGATCCGCTGCACTTAGGCCCCATTGGGCCCCTTGTGCTTCCTCCGTGAGGGAAATGTCTCCCTAGGTCATCGACCAGCCCAATGTTGTACAAAAGGTGATGATGTTGCCCAGGGGCATTTCCCTCAAATTGGCCATAGAAGGCCAACGTTCCCCCAATATGGATTCTCTGGTCGATGACACGGCGGGACATTCGCAAAGTACATGCTCGATCGTTTCATCTTCTTGTTCACATCCTCTGCAGATGGATGTGTCACTTTGTCTCATGTTATAGAGGTGTTTCCTTACCCGGCAGTGTCCGGTTAGGATTCCTGTAACAAATCGCAGTTTACCCCTGGACATTGCCAGATAGTTCCTCGCCGTCTCTTCGCTGGGATATCTCAAGAGATTTCTGGCCAGCTGACAGCTACTTGTTTCATCTCATAACGTCTTAAATTTTATGTGGGTGTTTTCCTTTATTAATTGAAGTTTCGCTGCAACTGGTAGCGTACTTGAAGGACCAGGCCCACGGATACTCAGGTTGGCTGCCATCTTGGCCAGTTTGTCAGCTTCTATATTGCCGTTGCATTGTGAGTGTCCTTTGACCCAGCACAGGCAGATGTTATTCATCTGACATGCTCTCACAAGTGCTTGGTGACATTCCCATGTTGAGGGCCAGTAGTGATTGTCTACTATCTGTGCAGATTCTTATTGTCTTGCCTACTTATGTGTCTTTTGACTACAGTCCCTCAGTAAGTACCTCAGATATCCTATTTTTTTTTTTGATAAACGCTCTGATATTAGGATCAATATAAAAATTTTATATAGGGACCAACAGTTACACCCCACGACGCAGTTTTAAGTAATTAAGTTTTTTACAAGTTTTAATAAATTTACATGGTAGTTTAAAACGATTGGAACCGACACACTTTGGTTTTGATAACAGTGAAGTTAAAAGTACTGCAGATAAATGCCGTGTAAAATTTACAACACTGTCATACTAACCGTCGAAAAGCAATTAATAATAAAAATGGCATCGTCTTATACAGTTATATATTTGTTCCATTTTTCGAGGTATCCACGTTTCTTCTTAATAATATAACTATTCACAAAGCGGTTTAGTGTTTCCGGGATGAGATCTTCATCTTCTTTCAGAAAACGATCTGGTTGTGGGTATTATGTTGGGCTCAGATTGATGATCGTCGTTGATGATTTGAGGCACCAGCATTGAGGCTTCTCTTCACATTCTTCGCTTTTCCGTCTTTCCGTTTCAAACTGGCCCCACGAAATGGTTCTTGCACTTATATTAAGTACTGACTTTATCTACATTTAATTTTCATTTGCATTATTATGTTATTCCTGTATATCTCTGTATTTGTAAAAATAAACTTCATTCTACTCTATTTATTTCTATTAACGAGGTTTCAACGAGAATCCTGAATATTCTAGAGCAGTTGATCATGTTAGTACTACTGCCATACTATTATTGATAAATTACTTAATTACGAATGATATCAATAAGAAACAACAAACACTAATCTATTATTTATTTAATATTATTAAGATTTAATTATGGCAACAAAATTGTCGATAATCTTTAATTATTTATTTGTAGTTTTAATTTTAATTATTAATTATTTATTATCTTACGCAGCGGCGGCTAGTGAAATTTTTTTTGTGGGGCATTTTTGATATCGTTTCGTTGTGCTTTCGAATATTTTCGGCATACGCACTACTTAAACTAAAAGCGATGTTGGTTGTGCCCAGTACCTGAAAGCTTACAATATTATTCATATGCTTGGCCGATTTTTCGTGGTTTTTTATCTTTCCACCGAGATGTTTCAAATCACGTAGGTATCCTTCTTTCGTCCAGTTAGTATCGCCGCAGAACAGTAAACAAACAAAACAAAAAACGCTTTTGTCTCTTCGCATCAGCACAACCATAACGGCTTTTCATAAATACTTGCGTCAAACTTTGGCGTAAACCCTCCTCGATTTTTATAATCAGGTTGCACTTGACTTAAATATGGGTGTTCGTTTTTTTTATGTTTACTTTGTCCGTCAAATTCAGAGAATTAAAGTTTAAGTTCATGAGATCACACATCCTCATTTTTAATATTACAATATTACTAAACAAAAGAACCGACGCGTGTACATCAACCGTTTGAGTGGTAGAGTACGACTGTGGGCCACGGGCGAGGGCTTCTGGCGAGCTAGCCCGCAATCCCGTTTAGAACGCGTGATAGAAGCGTGCCGTTTCCATGGCAACCGACTCTTTGCAACGGGAAGCTTCGCCGGGCGGTTAGTAAACGCCCGCCAGCCGTTCACTGGTCAGCTTCGGTACCCTGCCGGCAGATTTTACTCTATAGCCGGCGCGTGCGGGCGCTGAACGCAAATGTAAATATTCTAAATAAGATAGTAAATATAGTTATATTAGATTATATGTTAATATAAGTAAATGTTTTATTTAATTGAATGGAATTTGAAGAAAGAAGTATGAATATGCACCAATAATAAATTACATGCATTGTCATTTGCCTAGGGAGGGCGGGGCCCCGCAGTCCTACATGGTTCTGTTTTTATGATAAAACTTATCGTTTGGCTGAAAAATACAAAAACCCATATTTGCGAACTGTGACCTTGAATATTTTTTTTGCAGATGGGGGATCGATGGGGACTTTTAACATTTTATTTATAATGGCGATCCGTACCAATTTTCAATTCTATGCAAATTATTGTAATCTTGTTGAATGTCTATTATATTAGGTATAGCAGATATAAAAATTGTGACAGGAAGTTGAAAATATTTTAAAACTATGAACCCTATCTGCATTACCAAATTTTCACAAAGAAAAAATGTTCCAGATTCGTCTAATAGACCATCGAGTGTGATATACCCTGTAAAATTATATTTCTGTCTATTAAGAATCACCAAGTAGAAATTAGAAAGACCATCAAAAGTAGTAGAAAATTATTTGAACAGAAAACGTTATGGGGATGTGATGTATGAGCCTTTTGTATTCCGTAAAGTGCACGGACATTAGTATGAAATACGTGGGTGGGAGGGCCACCCACGTATAGGTAAAATAGGTAGGAGGGCGTTGTATCGATTAATAAACTTTGTTTTATTAATTAATTTGCATATATTTATCTTGAATAGTTTTTAAATGTATTCAGTTATGTTGAATTTAGATTTGAAGTGTCAACGAACATAATCCTTTCCACTATCATCTAATTTGATTCATGTGACCACTTTGTATTTTGAATAAATATTTTAAACATAACAATAATTCTAATAAATTTTACCGTAAAATCAGCAGATTATTTTTTTATAAATATTCTATTAGTATCAGTCATAGTTGTTATAAAATCCGTGTGGTAATTATCAGTATTGATGTAGACATCACCAGCTTTAAAACATTCTTGTGACAAAATAATCTCACTACGAATACATAAGTAAATAGGTATTTTAATTATGTATAATTTGAATATTATATCACCTCTACATTTGAATAATATTTACAGAACCCAAATAAAATTTTTTATATTGTTTAATTAATTTATTATTTACTGTTCTGTAGAAATGTAGGATAACTAATGTAGGGAAACGGAAAACCGGATAAAAGATATTAATTTTACAAAGGAAGTGTCTACGCAACCGCCTCGTCTCTGTGCATCGAGGTCACTACCCATGGGCAGTTGAATCTCATTCATATACCAATTTAGTTCACCACAGATTTTCCAGAGCATTGCCAGAGCGGTAAAGCCTAGCTTTGTGTACTGTAGGTTTCCAGTTCGAATCCCAGTGCTTCTGCTATTTTTCTCTATTTACTTACTTAATGGCTCTAACTTGGGACCACTCCTGTTTACATTATTTGTAAGTGACTTATCTCTGTCTTTAAAATCGAACCAGGTTATGTTTGCCGACTACTTGAATCTTTTTTTTAATATATCATATACGGCTGATTGTATGTATTTATGTATATGGGTCGGAGTGTAGTGGTTACACTTCCACTACAGCACTTAGGCCTCATTAGGCTAAGGCCCTTTGTGCATTCCTCCTTTTTACTTGACTACGTTTCTTCAAACCATCCTATTTATTACGGGTGGCTTGGTGGCAAAGTCTCTACAATTTTCATGTATGATAGTATGGTTCTGAGTTACCGAGATTTATTACTCTGGTCCTCATTACCGCTTATCTGGGACCACGCGTCCGCGGCAGATGTGTTGAGTGTTCCAGGTCTCAGGTAGACTGCCACAGTCCGCCCAAGCCTGCCTAGGTCACCCATCCAAGTGCCAACCAACGCCACGTTGCTTAACTTCGAAGATCGAAATCTTACCGGTCAAGTCACGCGGTTAGGCGATCCTTGACATATATACGGCTGATTATTTGACATTAACATAATTATTTAACTATTAACACAAATAAATGTAAAGTATGTGCGTTTACTCTCAAAAAACAACCTCTAATATTTCTTTACAATATTTATAGGTACGTCACCCCTAGCCCATTATGAGGAGATTAAAGATATTGATTAGATATATTTTCTACATATATGAATCTACATCTATACATCTATACAAATAAATAAAATTCAAGGGTCTGTTTGTAATGTCAAAATAACAGCTTTTTACTAAATGCATATGAAAGTGTATACGATAATTAAAACAAAAAAAAAACAATTTTCAAAATTTTTGTCTGTATGTTTGTTCCGTCTACTCCGAAACGGCTTGACCGATTTTGACGGGACTTTCCCTGGCAGATAGCCGATGTTATAAGGAGGAACTTAGGCTACATTTACTTTAGAAAAATAATTAGGGTCCCTCGCAAAAAATTAAATTGTGTTAAGTATACTTCCAATATAATCCAATATAAATACTAATAAATAATTAATAATTAACGTAAATCCCCAGTTCGATCCGCAAGTAATAATAAAATAAACTAAAGTAGCAGCGTCCAGCACCGCTCCCCCCTCCTACGACTTATCACAAATGCTGCCTGTCGCGCGGGCTCAGGACGCGCGTTGAATTCGGGCGCACGCTGTCACGGATGACAGCTAGTTGTATATTATCTCTGCATACAGCACGCTACGCTTTGTTATACGATGTACAAAATCTTTCACCAATGAAAGTGGATTAAAATATCTATACGATTCACTGATTCGTTCAAAGCTTGAATACTGAACGTTATTTGGTGTACTATCAGATCTATAGTTACCACTTGGAAAAAATAGAGCGACTCTTTCTCAAATTTGTCTGTTTTCATATTGATGATTGTTATCCTGATATTCCTGATAGAAAATACGACCACCAATTATTATTACAAAGATATAACATGCGTTCGTTGAATTCTAGAAGGGTGTGCACTTTTATCATTTTTATTTAAATTATTTCATATTTCATGGCATGGTTGGCTATCAAACTTTACTTAATTTATTTATTATACGTGCTCGTTGACCTGGCTCTCGCGAGAATACACTGTTCTATTGTCAGAATGCTAGAGCAAATATACTTTTAAAATCTCCTGTTAATTTAACGGCTAATAATTTTAATCAAATAGCAGATCAGTGTGACATATATCATTGTGATATCAATGACAGCGTCAGAATTGCGTCTGAATACTTCAATAATTTAGCATATTATATATGTATTTGCGTATATTATATATACCTATGTAAATATACACTTTTTAGTAGTTTTGTTCGTCATAAAATATTCTTACATTTAGTATATTTGTATATGTTTTTATCAATGCCGGCTCGTGGTCTTTTAAATCGACGAGGCTAATCTTATTAAGTATGGTTATATACCAGTGATGTGCGGACATTTCAAGTAAGGGAACGAATTTTTAGAAACCTACCTATTTGTCGTGTAACTAAATTTTTATCTTTTTGGCGTAGCGTATTAAGTACTACAGATAGTTGAATTGAATTAGTCACATCGGTTGTTTCATCTAGAAACAATAGCAAGTAAATGAGTCTGCAAATTTCAAATTAAATTTTGTTTAAAATAATCGGGACATTGCCCCATTTAAATCATTACAGTAAGTTTTTTTAGACAAATGCCAGATTTGACTGTTAAAAGAAACATAAAGTTTCATCAATAGTCTTTTTGTTTCTATTATTATGAAGTCAACCTGGAGTGCTGACTTTGTATATTTAACTGAAATCATACATATCATGTTAGTTATATCCATGACACGTTCGTTCGGGGTCGCGTTTACTCGGAGAGGACATCCTTGTCAAGCGTTGTCATATATGTGCTATTTAAAATTTATAATAATTAAATCAGTTCTAGTTTTTGTCAAGTAACTAAATCAGGTTTTACATAATGCGATTTAATATACAATACATTTAAGTGAAGCAATGCTTCCCTTGCTTCTATGGACCGTCTATTCAACAAATGCCATTTTCTTGAATTTCTCTTAGCCTGTCCCGAAAAATTATGATTTAGGGCTCATTCGAATCGGAATTCGGAGTGACATCTAGAAACTGTTGAAAGATTGGAATTGGGGCTGGTAAATATTACAAAAGTTATAAACAATTTCGTAAAAAAGGGGGGTTTTGTTTTTTGCAAATATCTCAAAAACTATTGCAGATAGCGGAAATAAAAAAAAGATCCCTACAGGGCAGGAAATTTCCTTAAAAAAGTCCCACCTCCCGGACCACTACCACCAATATTTATAATTTTACTTTAGAGGTGAAATAGGGCTAAAAACATAAGAAATACAAAAATACTTTATACACTGGCGAACAAAATTATCGCAACACAAAAAATTTTGCAAACGCAAACGGTTCAAAAAATAATTACATTATTTTTTGAACCCGTCTCCTAATTTAGATCATCTTTTTTTTAAATTGTAGAAAATTTTGTAGTCAATTCGCTAACTTTTTTAAATTTGTTGTTTAATCAAAAAATTACATACATACAGGCTGTACCAATGACGATAGTTTTTTTCTCAAACATTGAAACACTGTACATATCAGACACAAATACATCAGTAAATAGCACTCTTCCCCAGTCTTCAATATTCCACTCTAAATGCTCCCTAGCAAATTGTAACCTAGCTCTTCTGTGGAGTGGGTCCTGTAGCTGGAATTCGTATATGAAGATTACTTTCTTTGAGTCTTCTTATTACTGTCTTAGCACTAACTTCAACATCATGGACGGCACTTAGCTGTGCCTGAAGGTTTGTGCTGGTAACAAATCGTTCTCGCAGAGCGCGAACTCTAAAGGTGCGTACAGACATGCAACAGAACACCGTAACGTAACTTCACCGCGTATCAAGTCTGGACGGTACTCTGCAACTTCGTAACAGCACAGTAACAGCGTAACAGAGTAACATCGCAGCGTCCCATCGGTTGTCGGTCTTTCGATGTTGCACTATAAATTTGTGGTCGTGTCTGCGTATCAAGTAGCGTTGATATTCAGTAAATATTGCCTGAACTTCTTTCCTGAACCGAAATAGATTGTCTCCAGTTAGTGTATTTTCTTGATATTTTTGGACCGATTAAATTGATCAGAAATTCAAAATCAGCCGATTAAATTGATCAGAAATTCAAAATCAGATGGTGTCATTCTTGTGAAATTTGTGTATAGACGACTCACTGATTGAAACTTTAGATCTCTTAATAAATGACGACCACTGTACACAGTTCTACTGGTGTATAATTGAGTCTGCCACCAACGTCTTGGTCTGCGTTTTCTCTTCTCCACTACATAGTGCGTAACTATATATACTGCAGCCGCAACGTCCATCTTGTTGAATTACAAAAAACAACTAAGTATATCTGGTGGGACGCCTAAATGTTTCGCGCTGACGTTTCGCGGCGATGTTTTGTTGCACCTTGAATTAAAAAAAAAGTTCATCGCAGCGTAACTACGTCGCGCAACAGAACACGTTGCGTGGTGGAGTTACGTTACGGTGTTCTGTTGCATGTCTGTACGCACCTTAATAAAACGATCTTGAATCGCTGTCGTAACACCAGGTCTTCCTTGTCCTCGCCGCCTGTCGTAACTCTGTGTTTCTCGAAACCGCTACAAGAGTCGTACTTGATATGGTTGAAACAGAAACTCCTAGTCTATCAGCTACTACCCGCATACTCAACCCTTCATTTATTAATGTCACTGCTTTAACACAATCATCATGGTTAAGATTTCTTCTACCTTGTTCCATATTCAAAACATAAATTCTGTGTATCAACGTTTTGACAACTTATTAATTTTCATTGTTTTTGCTCTAAGCCTACTTTTAATTTTCTAGCAAATTTTTTACCAGAGGCCAAAGCTTTGATAACATGATTATTTTAAAATCTCTATATTTTCATTAAAAATGGAGATATCAAAGCGAATGAAAAAAGGAAAAGTTAAGGAAGCATTAGGCTGTGCAATAATCAATTATGGTTTACAGTATTTGTCTGATATGTCCCATAGTGTTTCAATGTTTGAGAGCAAAAAACTATCGTCATTGGTACCGCCTGTTCAGCGAATTCACTACAAAATGTCCTACAATTTAAAAAAAGATGATCTAAATTAGGTGACGGGTTCAAAAAATAATGTTTTCCATAGTTGGGCAAAATTTTTTGTGTTGTGTTAATTTTGTCCGCCAGTGTACTATAAAAAAAAATAAAGAAAAATTTGTTCACATAACATGCGACACATTGTTGTTTTTATTATTTATTGTAGCAGTGAAGAAAAATATAACATGAAAATTAATTTGTTTATCACAAATTGTTTATTAATAAACAAATAAAATATGAACATTTTTTTTTCAGAATATGAAAGAGCAATAGAAATGTGGATTAAAAAATAATATTAATTCAATATATTAATATTTCCCCCAACAAAAAAAATGCTATTTAAAAATGCGATTTTAAGCAATATTTTTTTAAGAAATGTTTTTTTTTTCTTAAAAATCATTACATTTATTGATTGGAAAGGAAAAAAATTGGATTATCTTATAAACAAGCATTTGTTTATAACAATTAGTTAAACAATGGGAGTAAAAAGTCATAAAACGTCATTTTTATGTAACTTTCATATTTTTTTTCGAGTATTTGACGAAAAAAATATTTTTTTAATTACTTTATTTATGTTTCAATGATTTTTTCTAATAGCTAAAAGTAAAAAATTTAAGGTTTTTTGTTTGACAATAATCGGGGTTTTTATGTTAATTTAAAACTTGAGAAAATAAGTTAAACAGAAACATATCTAAAAAAAACATTACGGGAATTTTTGTTCCCATAGATTGTCGTTGATCCAAAAGGTATGTGATTTTTTTATTTCTTAATATTCATATTAATGGGTTTAAATTATTTTTATTGGTAAAGTGTCCAAATCGGTCGGCGCGCGCGGAAGTCACATCACCCGTTTTTAGCCCCATTTTTACCTCTAAATTAAAATTATAAATATTGGTGGTGAAGTTCTGGGAGGTGGACTTTTTTTTGGAAATTTCCTGCTCTTATGCCCGAGTGCACCGATTATACGCTTGGGCTATGGCTTGGACATTTATTGAAAAAAATGTGCCATAGGAATAGACTAAAAGCGCATAAAACACGTAATAATGCCTTTTTTTTTAATAATGAAACATAACCTATTTGTGACTAGACTTAACGTTAAACTCCGTCTTAAGCCCTCGAAATTGGCGACTTTAATTAAAGTCGGTCTTATCACATTAACGTTATTCCGGGCTTTAATACACGGTGCAACATAAATGTTTCAAAATAAGTCTGTCTTAAATTTAATCCAGGATTAAGACTACGGTGCACTCGGCCATCAAGGATCTTGTTTTCGATGTCAGATATCTGCAATACTTTTTGAGATATTGGCAAAAAACAAAGCTGTCCCTTTTTTAATAAATTGTTTATAATTTGTGTAATTTTACCGGCCCAATTTAAAAGTTCCTACATGTCATTCTGAATCGAATGTGCCCTAAATCATATTTTTTTTAATTTGTTAAGGTAATTTGTCATCATTAATACACTGCTGGCCAATAGGTTGCAATAATTCAAAATTTTAATATAATTTTGGATGCAGATATCTTCTGAATAATATGGAATATCAAAATATGGTTTTCAGGCCGTTTTTTGAAATTTCATTGTTAATAAAGAGCCTGAATATCATTTTTCTATTATCCCAAGAAAGGAATATACGGGGTGTAAACTAAACCCCTACAAAAAATCAAAATTTCATTCTTCCCGAGAATTTAAGAAAACCAAAATCGAGATAACATTTTTATACCAGGGTAGCCTATGGACCAATTCGAAAAAAAAAATTGGGCAGTTTTTTGATATCTCGTTTATTTTCGAATATACGGGGGTTTTATGGAAATTATTAATTTTTTTGATGAAGATAAAAGCAGATGATCTAAATCAAAGCGCCTACAATTTGACCGAAAATGATCAATATGGATGCGAAACTAGGGGTGAACACATCCCTGCCTCTGGCGCCTCTGTGATTCATACTTGTAAAAATATATTTCCTATTTCCTTATCAGAAAAATGGCATAATGCCTTGCCTAGTTCAAAAAGCCATATGGAATATTTACACACGCAATATGAATATAATTAGCGTTAAGATTTATGTAAATACTATAATTGATAAGGCGATAACACATTTTTGCTTAAAGGCCGCTAGGGTTGTGTCAGTAATCCACTGTAGTAGATATGAAATCCTAGCAGCCATACTCAACCATAGTAGCCTAGTAGTACACTAGTATAGATGGACAAATTCGTAAACAACTCAACGGAAAAAGTGCATATTTTCAAATCGTTGCAGGACAACAAAGGAATGGTGACCCCAGCGCAATCTGAACGGACCACGTCGCAAACTGTGTGCGTCAATATTACAGACACCGATAAGACTCAGACCACGAAAGTCAAGTTCAGGCGGAGGATTCGTGTACCACATATGCTGAATGCTTTTATCGCTGTATCAGGTAAGTCGATTTTTTTTATTATTATCCATGCCCATTTGTATGTCATTAGCTGCACTGTCTTCATTTAAATATTTGTAATTACGCTTAATGCTATGCATTTGCTTCTTATATTTGTTATCCAACTATAACGCGATATTGATTATTACTCTAGCCTTCGTAGATTAAGTATATGAGTAATGGGTATGACGATATGAGTCTATTGTATCTACCGGTAATTATGTAAGTTTTACATAGGTACACGTTTGATGTGTTGCTAGGTTTAGATAAATTAAGACTTCTGTGTTTTCATTCGGAGAAAAATATGACTATTCAATACCTGCTAATTTCATTAAAAAATATTTATGCGTTATGAAAATGCGTTGATTTAATTAAAATGTAAACAGTATTGTTTGTAAGTTACATTCCGTTCTCGTCATTTGTTCAGCCATAAAGAAATTAACAGTGATGCAATGAATAACTAGTTCTATACCTACATGTGTACTTCCTGATACGTGACATGCAAATCGATGCTTACAAAAAATATATTTTGTGTACTTTGCGAAATATTGATCAGCCGGTTTTATCTTACATGAAGTAAACAGTATATCTACACGAGTACTATAATTATAATATTTTTCAAGTAAGTAGGTTATATTTAACGTCAATAAACGATAAGGTTTCGGTCCTTAATAATATACCGATTTTGCATATTATGTTTATTGTTATGTAGCAAATCAATTTTATTTTTTTTGTCTCATATTTCGATGTTACAAACAGTATATCTTTTACATTCACATGAATACTGGCCGAATGTGTATAGTTTTGAAGTTCCATCGTAACTATTTCAATTAGTTAAGAGCAAACGCATATAACTATTCTCAAAAGCTTTGTCTCTATATGGTCAACCTGTAAAGATAGGGAATGATAACGATACCGAGTTTACTTATCAATTGATCGTGTATTCATTATTTAATTATCTATTAATTATTTCTGAAGATCTGTCCAGCCCCCAAAAAGTGGCAGGTAAATTTCTCAAGCATATAGCATAGTATATTGCGTTCAGTGTTTGATAAACCACCACTCTGGCATTTATATAAACAAATTAAAATCGGATTTGTCAGTTATATTAACAGCAAAATATTCACTGATATTAACACGGTCTGTAGAAAATTATAGATTAGAGTTAGTATATCTAGGAAGATAGAGACGTCAACAGCTCAGTATCCATATTATTTTTTGCATCGTATAATATTAGAAATATTGCTAATGACAAACTGCTACTTTAAATGGCCAACTGTAGCAATGGGCATTTTCTTCATACACCATTATTAAATTAAGTAGATATTGTAAAATAATCAATTCAATGGTCAATTATAATAATCATAAATGCTGTATGAGCAAACGAAAGTCTCGAAAATATAACACCTATTGAGGTGCCCTGCAATTGTAATCAAAAATACAAATTGACGTTCATAAACGTAAATTAATAACTACAATTATTTTTTTATTTTTATCGGTACTATACTTAATGTAAGCAAATGTTCCGTTTCTATAAAATATAGTACTGTAAATAATTCTCTAAAGTTTTGTTAATGACAGTATATCTTGTGATTAGTCATTCGTCATAAACTTTCCCTAGTCATTTTAAATAGAAACAACAAATTGTGAAACAAATTCGTCGCTATTTTTAACCGACTTCAAAAAAATGACGAGGTTCTCAATTCGGTTGTATTTTTTTATGTTTGTTACCTTAATACCCGTCATTTATAAATCAATTTTTGTTGGAGAGAGGGTATTTTCAAGTGAGTCCCATTTTAGTTTTATTGGCACTGGATCTTGGATTCCGAAGATATACTGGGGAACTCACCAGATGCACCAGAACAAATGGCGAGTGCGCCGGTCACAATCCTAATTTATAGATATTTAAATTAATTAAACAAATATTTTCTAACGGATCAAATTTCATTACATAGAGAAATAAGCAAATAGACGAATAGGAAGGAATATGTACTTACCAGTGTTTTATCTGGACATTGAGGATCTTCAGAGCAGTCTACGATCTGTTTCATTGATCATTTATACTTGAATTTAAAATATTAATACTCCAACACTTGCAGTGATGTTCTATGACATTAGTTTTTGACGGAACTCAAATTCTTAGAATACACAAACCTAGTCTACTATTTATATTTGTTCTATTTGAACATATTATATATGAAAGCATTAGGCATACAGATACCCAGGAGATGTTAAACTTTAAAATGCATAAATAAACATCTTGTATATTATTGGCCTAATAAATTGATTGTATTATAAGTAAGAATAAATAACATAATTATTTTTTATTTTTTAGTGCAGTTTTTTAGAATAGATTTTTTAGAAAGTCGGTTTTGTGTTTTTGTTAAAAAATATTGAATAAAAATATTATAAAAATAAATAATATCTCTAATAAAAATAATATAAAAATATTTTATTATTTATATCAGATAAGATATGGCAATTGAATAAGTTGGTGCGGTAAAAAATAAATTGGTACTGATAAGATAAGATAAGAGATAAGTTTCCATACCGAGTGATATTATACAAATATGCAAAATGCAAATGCAATCAAATCATTTGGTTTGTTTTAACAAACAAGTCATTATATCTCAATCAAGTCATCAATCAGTATCAAGTCATTATATCTCAATATCCTGATACAAAGATTAGACAAAGATCCTGATACAAAATTTATCTTTGACGTACACTGCTTTGGTCTGTGAGGACATTCGGATATTCTTCAGATATTCGTATTGCAGGATCTACTCTTAGGTGTGACAAGTACTCTCAGAGTGCATTTTAAAGACATCAAAAACTAATAATGCTTACAGTATTTGCTATCCCGATGAAGTGTAATCTAATTTAATTTAATTTTCCATTCTCCAATTTTCCATTCTCGCAGTGACTTTTTCTAAAACGGCATGCGTTTGTTTCTTGATATCATCTTAATATACCTATATCAAAATTCCCTTTTGTATTTTTCCATTGGGACCTTGCATTACAGTATTTCCATTACGACACTTCAATAACGCTTTTGCTACGTAATTTTCAATAATTGAAAGTTCTGAAAACAGAGTATATGGCGTCACGCCAACTTCATTTGCCATGGAGAACTCATATCAGTGATTGTTGATTTGGTTTAAAAAAATGGAAACATACTGTCATAAAGGTTTTTAGAGTTCTCACCCCCAACGAAAGATACTTAATATTTTTTTTGTATATAAATATTATTTAGCTACTTACATTTAGATATTAAGGAAAGTCGTTCGCAAAAATTTGCGCCGTTTTTGAGTCATTTTTGTGGATAAACAATCTTTAATTTTCTCCAAATTAAAAATTTATTGTACAATTTGTATTATTTGACTTCTATATGAATATTCCTCCAATATGAAAAATCGCATATTCCACTGAACTCTCACAGATTGGATGTCATGGTAATAATCTCTGACCAATGCAATGTAGTGGAAGTGGAAAGGTTGGCCGTATTAAAACAAAGCAATTATCTTAACTGATATTAATTGATGAAGTAATACCAGAGAGGGCAAAGGAACTTCCTGTTCCACTTCACCTAATTAAAAATGAATGAACGAATTTGAGTTCTCTGCTCTGTTGCGTTAATAATTCATACAAAAATATCACCATCTGGGCAAAATTGCTATTTCACTTCGGTGAATCTATAACCAGTTTTAATAATTTGCCGTAAATTGTGAAACTTGGTAGGAAATATAAATATGTTGAAAATATAAATATTTTCAATGTCATATCAGATCTCTCGTTCGGCAGTATTCCTTATGTTTATTAAATCCAGATATATTTCATTCACATTCGAGACAAAACATGTACCTTGAGTTATTATAATAGTGAAAAAACGGGAAATATTTTTTTTCAAAATAACGAATTTTGAGCTATGAGGTCTCGGACAGTATGAGACATATTTACAGTCATATACCTTTGACTGTAAATAACAAATGACAAACTATGAGGTGTAATATGTATCTATATATTGCATAGATATTGTGTACATTCTACATACGTTATTCAGTTACTAATTTATGCTGCAATCATTTCATGTTTTTCCAAGAAAGTATACGTGAAATAAAAACAAATTAGAGACCCTTCAATGAGAGTCTGGCCAAGGCAGCCATTTTATATCACAATTCGTGGCGCCAAATTCAAAAAGTTTAGAAATGATTTTACTGGAAACATTCGCACCAATACACGTGGATATGCGGTATAAAATAAAAGGTTTAAAAAATGAGTAGTACTGCTTCTACTAACGTACCAGTGAAATATGTATTTTCATGAATAATAAGAATGGGACGAAAACTCTACAATAAATATTATCAAACAATTTATTAATCAGAATAGAATACAAGAATAAAAAGATTATTTCACAACACTATGCATAGCCATACTTTTACTATCCTTGGCGAGTATTTTTTGTATTTTTTTTACAGTTCACTTTTAATCTAAACACTATAAATCTATTAATTAATTTAGTTTTTAAATTATGACAGTTCAGAATGTGAGAAGCTTCAACCACCATAAACTTGCCAAATAAAAATTGGTGTGGATTGTTAGTTTCGTCTCTATTTTTTATGCTTTCCTTATATTTTCGAGAAATATATTCTAATTCAACTGTCTTTAGGTGTTCACTAATTTCCCCTACCAATCTTTGTTGATCATTCTCTTCTCCTATTTGGATTACGGGGAAATGCCCCCATCCCAGACCCCTTCCTAGTAGAATTGTGACACTCAGGTACACAACAACCCATCATTTTAAGATATTAAGTCCTATTACCTCCTAGAAATAACGTTTTGAGTTCATTTTTCTTTAGACACAAAGCCAATATCACAACAATCAACACAACCTCAATTTTTAATCACAACTTGCCTATTCAATATTCTGATTTCTACATGTGCACAAATATTTGAAGCTCACCTTTAAGTTTTTCACAATGAAGAATGGTAGATTTACTTTGCATGTCACAATTTTGCGAATATAAACAACCTACAAATGTCAAAATCTGAGTGACTCACTCAATTCTGAACTAAAATAGCGGCACCAATCAGAAAGTGGCCTTGGCCAGACTCTCATTAAAGGGTCTCTAAAACAAATAAATCTTTACCGCCCCCTATCAGGGAAACCGTTTACTTTACCATAATTCTATATGACAGTTGTTATTCGGCATTTAATGTACTTCATTTGCGCTAAACCTTATCGTTGTTTTTTTTGAGATACTCACGAAAAACTGTGAAAAAACATTTCTCCCTCCCCCCAAACTGGACGCTAGTGGTCGTGTAACTTTTTAGTACGAACTATGAGGAGGGTATGGAAGCTTTTCACGCTAGGAAGAAAGAATGTTTTTGATCTTTTGGTTTTGGCTTAATTTTACTGTATCATTTTAGTATATTTATCTCTTAACGAGTCCAAACAGTCAAGAATTGTATTTCTTCCATTTACCTCTACAATCGTTCGTTGCCTGTACTAGAGAAATAAATTAGTGATGTAACGATTGCGGTTACGATTAATTCACGACAATGCTGACAATCGGATCGCGGCTTAATGGTCACGGCAAGCACTCTGTCACACGTGTACCTATAAGATGACGAAGTTGCACCAATCGCGATTGTGGAAGCGCTTCGGTCATGCTGTGAGATCGTCTATGTTTGTATTTTTGATATTTACGTGTCTGATTCAACTTTATTTTATATTTTATTTTAACACATACACTGAGCTCGTAAAGTTTGGAATAAATTCAATTAATCGTTATTGAAGGATTTTCACAGGAAATCCTCGGACACGTCAACTTTATTTTATAAAATGTCACTTTTTTCAGCCATCGATTTTTTTTTTGTTTTGTTCGTTTTTGAGTTATGACGTCATCGACAATTTTTTTAAATGACAACCCATATTTTTTCACGGATTTCGATAGAGCACATTTTTCTGAGTGCGAATATGTCAAAAACATAGTACCTTTAACATTAAAGTGTTCGAGATATTCGGTTGCAAAATTTTAGGAATGAATTATACAAGCGATGACCAAATGCTAATCATTTATCAAGAAAGCGCAGGAAAAACAACAGTTTTGACAGTTGTCACAATTTTGAAGTTTTTCCTCGCAAGTTTGTGTTTTAATCAGTTGAATAATATCATTAAGTAAGTTGATTAATCATTATTCCATCATAATTCATTTTATTTAAAAATGGTCCGTCGTTTGAGTGAAAGGGAAAGAATCGAAATTTTGATGATGATCGGTTACGGGGACAGAGCTCGCACACAAGTAGAAGTTTGCCGTTTATTTAACAACAAATATCCAAACAGAGAACCAATTACACAGTCCACCGTTAGCAAAATAGAACAAAAGTTTTTAGAAGTGGGTCATACGAGAGATCGCCCTAGAACGGGTCGTCCACCAGTGCAACAAGATGTTAAATTGAATGTTCTACTAGAGCTTCAAGAAAATCCCCATTTACCCACCCGCCAAGTGGCGGCAAACAACGGAATAGTTCAAAGTCTTGAAATATTTGAAATTGAACAAATGGCATCCGTATAAAGTGGTTTTGGTCCAAGAGTTAAACGAAGATGATCCTGACCGTAGGTTACAGTTTTGCCAAACCATGTTGCAACGCCTGATTGATGACGACGGATTTTTACGCAATATTGTTTTTTCTGATGAGGCTACCTTTTATCTCGACGGCACAGTTAACCGGCAAAACTGTAGATATTGGTCTCCTGAAAATCCACACTGGAAAATGGAAACTCGTAGTCAGTTTCCACAAAAAGTTAACGTTTGGGCTGGTATTGTAGGTAATCGTATTTTGGGCCCATTTTTCTTTGAAGGCGTATTAACAGGTGAAATATATTTAGAATTTTTAAGAGACGACTTAGTCCCTGCACTTGCGGTACTTTACCCAAATGAGGTAGATCCAGATCTGCCCCATCACACGATATGGTACCAACAAGACGGTGCACCACCCCATTTTGCAGTGATCGTTCGCGATTATTTAAATCATGTATTTCCTAACCATTGGATTGGTCGCAGGGGAACTATCGAATGGCCCCCTAGATCTCCAGATCTCACTCCCCTAGACTACTTTTTATGGGGCTATTTAAAGAGCAAAGTCTATTTCAATAGACCAAATACCATCGAAGAATTAAAGGACAGAATTCGCAATGAAATTCGAACCATTCAACCCGATACTGTTGGTAAGGTTCTGCAGGAGTTTCAGTGGCGGATGGGATATTGCCAGGAAGTGAATGGAGGTCACTTTGAAAATTTACTCTGATTTTATTTTTTACTTTAATTATTTATCATTTATTTGTTAAAATATTTTTTTATTTGTTTAAATTGTTGTTAAAAAATTAAACAGATTACTCCCAAATCTTTCAAAATGTTCGATAAGCTACCAAAATAAATAATATTACTCCTTAATCTTTTAAAATGTAATAAGCTATAAGCTATTAGAATCAATAAGCTATTAAAAATCTTGACCCGCCCGATAGCTTATGCATGGTGCCATGGTACATTTTATAAACTTTGCAACCGAATATCTCGAAAACTTTAATGTTAAAGGTACTATGTTTTTGACATATTCGCACTCAGAAAAATGTGCTCTATCGAAATCCGTGAAAAAAAATATGGGTTGTCATTTAAAAAAATTGTCGATGACGTCATAGCTCAAAAACGAACAAAACAAAAAAAAAATCGATTGCTGAAAAAAGTGACATTTTATAAAATAAGGTTGACGTGTCCGAGGATTTCCTGTGAAAATCCTTCAATAACGATTAATTGAATTTATTCCAAACTTTACGAGCTCAGTGTATATGAGAACGTGGTTCTCGTGTATGCCGGTAAATAACAATGTAGAGTAAAATTAAAATGTAAATAAATTAAATTTAAAAAGTCGCGTACTAGAAAAAGAGAAAATATTTTTTTTCATTTTTTCAAACCAGAACCGTTGCATCACTAAATATTAAATTAAAAAAAGATAATAAAAATTAGTTTGGCGTTTTTCGAGAAAATCAAATTTGAAATTTTGGCCAATTTGTATCGTCGTGCCTTAATTTTGAAGCGGTTTATTTGCCAAAAATACATTTTTACAAAATCCTCCACATTTTTATACATAAATCTTATTTAAACGCTTTGTATTCAGCAACATCTTGGGCAAAACTTCCAGCATCGATTTACTGACAAAACAAACTGTTGCGTCTGAAATTAATATCCTGCTTCTCAATATTCAAGGGATTGCTTCTTACATTCTGCCAGATAATTATTATAAATTTCCTTCTGTCATCTGTTCCAAATGATAACATGCTCAGATGTACTGCTCAGTTATCATCTATTGTTATCAGACATACTACAGCTATTTCGGTTAATTTATGTATCTAATTCAAATGGGCGTAATTTAATCTATCCCAGATAGCGCCAACAAAAAAATGCGCTCTTTTTGCGGCATAGTGCGGCATCTTACGAAATCCCGTATGCTACTTAATGCTACAAGCAAATAGTTTTTTTTGTTTTGTTTTGCGGTCTCTCTGGAAAAATCCCGCATTTTATCGTATTTTTATTATTATTTTTTAACTTTGGCACTAAATATCGCAGCGAAAGAACTTTGAACAACTTTTGTTAGAAACTTTTTCTCTAAAATCATTAATTTTTCCATTATTGAGAGTTTTTCGATGACACCCCTTCTATAGGTTAATTTACCTCCAGGAACGGGTTGTGACGTCAGCTGCGTAAGCCCTACGCGAAGGGTTGTAAAACGCGCAGTTTGACACTTGACGTCCATATTTGAAGGTTATAATTTCAAAACATCTCTCGCGAATGAAATAAAATTGTAACAATCCCGCGGGAATCCATTCCGTCTATATTAACATTCGTGATGGTTGTAGACGTGCGGAACTCATCCATGTTTCACCCAGCACCAACATTCATTGATGAGAGTAATTAGTAAGATGGAAATATAATTGTTATAATTATTTTTATCCTAACTGCAGGTCCCACAATACAAATGAACGACGGCAACCTGCGTTTAAAATGCGAATCAACAGGTTTTTTGTGTGTAAGTTACTTTCAAGCATTCATTACAAATGGGCTCACTAAACCGTCATCTTATAAACTTGCTATTGGTTTATCTTTGTTTCAGTTACATCGGTGTTGACTCTCACGGAGCTGGGATATGTGCCTGGGCCCAAGATGGGCTATATATGCAATGATCCTACGATATCCCATAAGTACTACGGGGAGACCATCTCCCCGGCTCTACTGCTGATCGGATCGATGCTGCTGCCGGTGTTGGTGCTTCTGTTAACAGAATTCGTTACGAAAGAGACTATTAAGAAAAAGTACGTGTACGAACTTTGGTTTTATTACAAAGAATGCGTCATTGGTACTTTCTTAGTGTTGGCGGTTACTGAGGTAGCCAAAGTAATTGTAGGCGAACATAGACCGCATTTTATTGATTCTTGTGAGCCTGACACTAATAAAATATGTGTCAATGGGACGTTCGTTAAGGACTACACGTGTACCTCTACAAGATATGGGTACTATTTTCTAACAGACACTTCGAGATCTTTTCCATCGGGACATTCTTCCGTGTCTGTGTTTGTTGGACTCTTTTCAGCGGTAAGTTATGTTTTTATTAATTACTATTCTTCGCTTCATCATTCAGCAAGCATTTATTGCCCAAGGTCCCAATAGATCAATCATTTAAGATTTCTTCCTGAGAATAACTGTCGACAGTGAATCCGCAACAGCTTTTTTTATCGGAAATATATTTTTCGCCGAGCGGCAGCAAAATACAATTTTGCTAAAATTAGTCAGCAAAGTAACACTTTTCCTGCCTGGAAATAATAATTGATATTCGTGGCAACTAAATATTGATACATTTTGACATGAAAGTTTACTAACAACAAAATTTATTCAAACACAAAGTACATACAGATACAGAATATTACAAAGTACATACATAATATTTCAAATAAAAAAATACAGCAAATCTCTAGTTACTATTAATATTTATACTGACTTTGCTATAGTTTTAAATATGAGCCTAGTCCTCTGTCTTGTTGGCCCATCTTTACATTTAGTATATTACTAGTTCCATTTGCTTCAGAACTAGTTCGGGTTAGGTATTGTTAAAAAAATTCGCATATACTACTCTTACTTGCCACTGAGTCCTCAATGTACGCCATAGAAGAAGACTTCATTCAACCCACCATCTCGCTTTAACATTGTTATGTATCCTCCACCAGCTTCAATTCGGCCCGCGAGAGATTCAGAAAATTCAAGTAACGATATCAATTGAAATTGATAAGTACTATTATTAAGCGTACGCAGTGGAACGCCATAGATCGAGTCAGAAATAGTCTTTAGAAAGAGACAAACAGATAAACATTCGGGAAGCCGCTCGTGCACTTGAAGTACCCTCGTACGGTCGAGAGTATTCTAGTTGCTTATTGGGGGAATATATAAACCGCTCAGCGCGCGTGTCATCTCATTACTTCTTAACAACCGATAAAGTTCGCATCGCATATTCGCGTACAGTCAAGAGTACGACGAGGTAAATATTCGAGCAAATTCTATCAGCATGTCTGGTTTAGGAAAGCGAAAAGTGGACACAGAATATCATCAATTCAAAGACAAACGGACTGATGAATACTTTTTTAGCTTACACAATGGTAAACCTATGTGTTTGTTGTGCAATGAAACAATTTCTGTTTTAACAGAATACGAATTAAAGCGGCATTACTCCAGCAAGAATTTCGCTCAATATAATTTACTCACGAGCCAGTTAAGAAAAGATAAAATTAAAAAATCATTACATATTTAAGGAAAGATCAACAAATGTTCCATTCACAATCAAATCTAGACAGTGTTGTTAAAGCTAGTTTTATAATTAGTTCCAAAATAGTGAAAACATCGAAGTCATTTTCTGAGGCACAGTTTGTCAAGGAGTGCCTAGTAGATGTTGCAGAACTGTTGTGCCCAGAAAAGAAGAAAGAGTTAGAAAGTGAGCTTATCGCGACGTACTGTGTTCGACGTATAGATATGATGGCTAGTGATATCAAAGAAACATTACCGATTGATTGGCTGATTTTCAAGCATTTTCGATTGCTTTGGATGAGAGTACAGATTTATCTGACACAGCCCAGTTAGCTATTTTTATACGAGGTGTTGATGAAGAATTTGCAGTGACCGAACTACTGGAAAAGATATTTTGACAAAGGTGCAAAGTACTTTTGAGCAATATAGTTGCCAATGGTGTAAATTAGTTGGAGTGTGTACAGATGATGCACCGTCAATGGTCGGTTCACGAAAAGGTTTTATCGGAATTCTGAAGTAAAGAGCAACCGGTATGAATGTGCAAGAATGTGATTTAATAATTCTGCATTGCATTATTCACCAACAAAACTTGTGCTCCAACTCCATTCAACTGAAGAATGTTATGAATGTAGTAAATTCCATTAATTTCATTAGATCCCGCGATCTTAACCATCGCCAGTTTAAAGCATTTTTGGAAGAACTCTCCACAGAACACGATGATGTGACATATTATTGCGAAGTAAGGTGGTTAAGCAAAGGTAAAATGCTAAATAGGTTTTATGACCTAAAGGTTTTATAACCTGAAAAGAAATAACTGATTTTATGGAAATGAAAGAGAAAACATTGCCGCAAATTTGTGATTCAACTTGGCATTCCTGGTAGACATCACAGGACACTTAAATGACCTGACCTTGAAGCTTCAAAACAACGACAATGGGTAAATCAGCTGTTCAGTCATCTTAAAGCTTTGCAAAACAAAATTCGCTTGTCGGATTGTGGGAAACACAAATGAGAAGTAAAAACTGTTTTCATTTCATTTCATGTTTTAACATTATCCAGTCACGAAAACATTGAATACGGTCGCTATGCTGATGAACTGGAACTACTGTCAGAGCAATTCACTGATCCATTTTCCGATTTTAAGAATATGGATAGCACTTTCAATATTTTTGCAAATCCTTGTTAGTGTAATGTGGAAGATGCTCCGCTTCACCTACAAATGGAGTTGATCGAGCTTCAAGAAGACTCATATTTGAGGTCTAAATTTGATGATCAGTGATGATTTCAGAGATGATCAGTAAATTAATCCATTATTTTACGTTTTTGTCAAGTAGGCGAAGTTTCAGATAAACGTCAAATTAACACAGAACAGACGCTGTTCAGTATTTGTGGCATTATTTTGTATATTTAAAAAATAAGCATTTTTTAATTTAAAGATTTCTCGATTTCGAAAAAACAATGTGTACCGACAATTTTGTCAAGAAGTGTATGATGCGAAAAGTTTTATACAAAATATTGATTCCCGTAACATTCTACACTCGTAGTTAATCTAGTTAGCTAACTGTTGGTTACCTAACCTTAACCAGTAATTGAAAAATCTTGACCACTAACAAGATTTCCTGAATATGCCACAATATTTTATGATTTTTATCAAATTTTAGTGTCGACTTCCTCCTCTGGAAGTCTAATTCAATAAACGATTTACGATTGATTCTTGATTGTATATTAACATCCCCACCAGAACGAAGTGGCGAAATCAATTACTCAAATATCTGACCCGAGCAAACCCTGTTTTGACGTAATTCTACTGATTAATGGATTTCATATATTAAAAATATATATCAAGCTATCATTAGCAACAAGCTGTGCCCTCTAAGATTAATTAAAAATAATACTTCAGTAATAACAATCGCGAGGGGAAAAGGAAAACAAGATGAAATAGCATCGTTAAGGCTAATCTTTATTATCGTTGCCTTAATTTTATCCAATATTACGTTTGTGCAATTTTATTGCATATTTATATGTCGTTAAAGTAAGGAGAAATAAATTTAACACACATGCTGTCAAAATTGTCAATGGTTAATTTCGCTCTTAGATACGTTCAGGCGAAAACAATCAACGTTTTCAAAACGTATTTCGGGTGCATTACAGTAAATTCCATGAAATACGTCGCTTGTTGTTATGACATCAAATGTTAGCATCATGTCTAAGAGGATAGAGGACTCAACTTCTTTGCTATTCGTATTTATTATGTGAGAAAAAATCTTGGTTTTGTAGCAATTCATCACGTGAAATAATCAAATACCTACATAGTTCAAATACCTACATAATTGATCATTTATACTTGAATTTGACATTAATTCTTCACCATTCTCTCAGTGACATTTGTTTTCTATGAATATGAGTTCCGTCAAAACTAATGTCACATAAAAGTGTCACTGTGAGAATGGTGAAGTATTGATGCCAAATTCAAATATCAATGATCAATTTAACAAATCGTACATCATTCTGAAGATCCTCAATAAAGGTGAAAGAACTTGTACAACTTCTAAATGATTCGTTTCCGTATATATGTCCAGATATACAACTGGTAAGTGTTTTCCTTTAACTATTTATCTATGTATTTGGCGGTAAATTATCTACAAAACATAAATATTTCTTGGAACACCATCTGGATAATGAGATAATGTTTGTAATTGTAATTGTACATGTGTTTCAAAAATGATTAAATCAAGTTTTGACAAATTTATTGTCTCATAAAAATTAAGATTTACACATAATAATGTTGTTTTTTTCAAAAGTTCACATAATACAATGAAGAAAAATATATCGAGATATAATAATTCATTGCTTTCCATATACGACTGTAATTTTGTTTTTGTGATTAGTCAAGTAGTGGATCGGTGGTGGTCAAAGCATATCGTGGAAAATCGGAATAGGGCCGTTTTAAATAACGGTTATCGTAATCCGTTTGTAAAATTACGATATATGTTAATGACTCGTTTATAATAAATTCCAGAGTGGTATGTTTTTCATACTTACTGTACTGTAACTTTGGAAAAGTTTTATAGCAATTCTCTAATTACTTGCAGATATGGCTTAAATATGTTTAAGAACCTGAAAATTTATTATGGGTCGATTTGTCTTCACCAAACATATATATCCTGGACTATACTCGTAATTACAACACTACGTGGATCGACATTTATGGAGCGCTGATATAGATTAAATATAATGCTGCTATTTTCATATGGATATAAAACTTAATATAGAACCGTTTATTTTTCAGTGGAGGAATCCCCCATATTGTGTACCTAATCTGTCACGATTTCAATTCCAGTTTGGATATAAAATTTTATATGGAACATCAAATTATGTATAAAGGCAGTTATCTGCTCGCTACCACGCGAATATATTGAACAGCAAATTATAACAAATAGACCGGGATAGAAATAGAAGTGATAACAGTTTATTTTCTCCGATTTCGCGCAGCACGCCTTTTAGATAGGGAAAGTTCACCTTATGACAACAAAGAAAAGTGGGTCGCTTTCCTTCTGGACGCTTTCCGGTCATATTTTTTTTTTGTTTTTTTTATGTGCAATTTTCGATATGACCGTATAATTTTTTTATCTACAAAGAAATCCGAGTTAGAAGTCGGAATTTTAATTAAAAATTCCGAGTTATAATTCAGAGAATTCAAACTAAAATTCTGAGTTATACGTAACTCGGTACTTTACATCAATTTTTGAGTTATATATGGGAATGTTGACATTCCGAGGTAGGTATAACTGGAAATTTTAAAATTATGCGTGATAAATCGGAAGTTAAAAATTCTGTGGTCGGAATTTTGAAATAAAATTTTAATAGTCTGAGTTATGACTCGGATTTTTAATTGAGTTTTTAAAAAATCCGGAACTGTTATTGTATTATATGTTGTGGTATTATATGTATAGTCATTTAATAACCGTTGAAGAAGGTTTTAAACTAATCATCATAGTTCTTAGTATTTTCACTCACTTGTACCGCCCAGATTTTTGCAATTTTTTTAGTTATTTTTTTTTTCTTGCAGTACATCCTGCAGACCCGACTGCCTACGGCGAAAACAGGTAGACTGCTCAAACCATTCCTCATTTCATTGTGCCTTATCTGGGCCCTGGTGTGTTCGCTTACAAGAATATCCGATAGGAGGCACCACTGGTGGGACGTATTGGCCGGAATGGTCATCGGGGCTCTAGGTGCCCTGTATACCCTAAAGCTCATCCACAAAAAGGTCGGCGGGATGGAACAAACACCGGCTATTTCAACTTCAACCACAACATTGCTGGATATAAAAAACAAAGACGCCACCAGCGTGATCATCTGAGCGTCTAAAATAGTTTTAAGTGTGCTGGGTGTTTTTATAAAATGCACTGGTTTTATTTTCAGTATTGTAATGTATGTTGTGTAGTTTCAGCTGTTATTTATTATTGTACATATTTAAATATAGTATGGAAAATATATTCCCTTTTGTAGAAAAAGTGTCTTTTACTTGCTTTATTCACCATGTCATACCTATACTTTTGACTTTTTAATTAAATTTGAAATACTATAAGGTAAGTCGGGGTAAGTGGGACACAAATTTGGTAAAGTTTTTATAAGTATCTGTCTCATTTTTTTCTTACAAGCATGTATAATTGCCCAGATGCTAAAAAAAATTGCTTTACAAATTATTGATTTTGCACAATTTTTTTCAAAGTAGTCAGTGGTCGCACTTACCACTTAATATGGGGCAAGTGCGTTTTCTCGTGTTAAAGTGTTATGTATATACGTTTAGTTTATGTTGGGGTAAGAGCATCTTCATTGAACAGTTTCAAAATAAATGGTGTTTACAGATCTAAAACACTTATAAATTCGTAAACCAACAGTGAATTTAAAAAAATATTAGAAAAGGGAACTAAAACAGAGATTTGAATAAACTTATTTACATAAAAGATCCTACTCGACAGAATAACCACTAAGTGATAATTGGAATGATATTTCTCCACGTCTGCCAATTGTTGGAGTTGGTAAGATCTTTACAATATCATTTTCTGTAACAACGGAAATGTCATCAACATAAGGAAATTTAAAGTTTTTCGTAAAAAAACTTTCTACAAAATTTAACAAACATATCTTCCTCTTTTATTTCCACTACTTGACCCACGCAATTCTTGACGTGTTTTCTTCCTGGAAACTTAACAAGAATCCAGTCTTTCACAGCTAAGTCTGATACATTCTTGGCGATATCTTTGGTCGTTTCTTTTTCTTCTTGTTCCATTTGTTGAGCTATCTCGTCCATAGTTTTGTGGTCATCTTCTTCGTATCCAATGGTATCCTCAATTTCATCACTGTCGCTGTCGGAAATGTTATTTTGGCGTAAAGGTTACGTTTGGGATGGTTTTCTTAATCTTCGGTTCTGTTAATTGTTTTCTTAGTCTTGTTCTTGTTGGATTTATTCTCCTTGTCTTCTTTGTCTTTTTTTAAACGTAATAAAATATTTTGTCTAGTTCTCTATTACTTGTGCTCCTAACGCTATCCTCTTCTTAGGTTTTTCTCAGTCTGATCGTTTTTCTTTGACTTTGAAAAGTGGCCACTATTTGCTCAAATGGAACAGAATTTGGTTTTGCGTTGCAAACTGACGGCTGAATAATTGCTAATCCTACGGTGTGAACTTCATTACTTTTACATATATCGTGTTCAGGTTTTTGGATGTTTGATATGTCTGGATTCCCATTATCTTCATTGGCAGCCTCGTGATCTTGGACACCTGATGGGCCTGGAACTTGATTATCTTTCAAAAAACTAGAATCTGTATCCGCTATTGTATGAACTAATTCATTTCGATAATGTTGCCATCTTTTGTAGGCTGAAGGTTTAATCTTGTCTGATGGAATCACTTGATCGTTAAATGGGTAAATCCTTGCTTTTCTAAAGCCGTTTTGTATTATTAATGGATTAGTATCTTTCCAGATCGTTTTGGTTAAATTTGAAAATGTCTTCTTTACTATTTTTCCCTGGATGTTCAAGGTGCTATTTGACGAGCTGAGCATCCCACCTGTCTTTTAAAGGCTTAAACACAGATAAATCCAGCGGTTGCAGGAGATGGCTCGAAGATCAGTAATGAGTCGTTTATCTTTGAAATCAGATAGTAAAACTTTACCAAAGTAATTGTTAAAAATCTCTGTCTCCATTCAGCCATTTTTAGTTACTGCGTAAACAGCCTCAGAGTTTTCAGGATATTGTTCTGGAGCAATCCATCCATTATAAACATGAAGGCCTTTAAAAATTATTAAGGGTATTCCTTTTGTTCTCACAGCACTACAAGACATTGAACATTGTTGTATTGTCGCGTCCGAGATCACTCGCTGCAGGAGTCCCAATGGCACCTACTATTTTAGTTTTTTTGGGATCTATACAAAAGCCTGTCTCGTCAAGATTCCATATATGATCAGGTCTGTTTTCCAAACAAAAGTTCCACTATTGCTTCCCTCAAAAAAATCGAAATAATTGTATATGATGAAAGGATCCACACTTTTTTTCTAGCAGGTTTTGGACTGCCTGAGGTTTTTTTATCGTAAGCATGTGCCTTTTGCGAAAAACTATAAACCAATCGGATCCTGGAACGCTATCTTTAAATCTGGTATTTAAATTATTTATTTTCACGCACTCTCCGACTTTCTCAAGTAAATCTTTTCTTGGCAATCCAAACCCTCCCATTTCCAGTGCTCTGATTACTTTTGCTATTTTAACCTCCTGTTTTAGTTGTATCTCTAAATCCCGTCCAAATGTTTTGCTTTTTAAACCCCTACGACCTTAAATGTGATCTGCTAATGTAGTTTTAGGTATTGCACAAATGGCGCTTGCTTTTCTTATGGATATTTTATTAGACTTAATGTTATCAATTGCAACCATAAACTGCTCTTGTGTGTATCTTAGGCTTCTCTGCGATTTCATCTTATAATTGGATACCATTTTTCTGAAAGTAAGAAATACTTTCACACCCAAAAATCAAATTGGGGCAAGTGCGACTATAGTCAACGCACTTACACCTTCCTAGTTTTTTGGGAGGTAAGTGCGTCCTTGTTAAATAAGGATCAGTAGATAAAATGACGTTACTAACACAGTTTAGCTTACCTAGTCGTTCGCCAAGTTCAAAGAAGTAGGTTGTGTTCAAATTTTTAGAGACGCGCTAGTGTGTCGCACACGGTTGCCAAATCAAAACTGGTAAGAGATAAACGTGTTCGTTCCGCTTGCAACTGGCACTGGCTAATTCAGCGTTCGGTTGCGTGGAATAGCAGCAGATGTTGAAGTGGGCCATGCAACCCAGTGGGTCATCTCTCCCTGACTTACCCTATTCTTTGTTTTTATGTAGTAGGTATGTGGTATGTAGCTTTGGTATTATGGGAGCTTGTAGAAGGAATGAGCTGCGCAAGTTAAAATTAAAAGATTAATGATTTAGAATCAACTCTTTTAGTCACAATTAATGATACTAAAATAAAAACAATTCGAAGATTTGCAGTTACAGGGAAGTATTATGAAATATGCAAGAATTAGATTAATATTCGTCCAAAAAACTGTGTAATTCCATAATTTTTTATCACTTAAGTGTATAATATAAACGGAAAATGCACCATATAAAATGTAGGGATAAACAAATTTAAGAAAAGAAATTGCTACTTATATAAATTCCAGATCCTAAATTGTATACAGGACACTGGTTTCGCCGCAGTTCTGCTACAATTTTGATTGATACTGATGGTGATAATTGTTTTCTATGTTGTTTTATGCTAGTATTTTTACTAATCCAACTTACTTTAGTTTCTTGACCATAACGTACATATAATTATAACGTGCATATAAAGATAATTAATTGGTTGCTTCATACTTTACTTTTTGTTTTCTTACGAAACTAAAATAGAATGACATTTAATAATTTTCAGTAAACGTTCCAATAAAATACAACTTTTGAAACTGATGTTTGGACTACATTAAAAACTTTTCCCTCTGGAAATATTGGAACAGCCCTCGAGTATTTTTCAAGGGTAATAAATGACTGGAGTTGATGGCACAGATAAAGCAGAAGTTTCCAAAGTGTAGGAAACTTTGGTGTGTGTAGATAAGGGCAGCGTGCCCCGAAAAAACAATCAGCCACACGCCTTGGGGCGAAATTAGACATTCCGACGGAATACCGACCCATAAGCTAGTACATATAGATAACAAAAGACGTGACTGCATACAAATTTGATATAGTTGATACGCAAGAGCAACACAATAATGAATTTGTTGGCGCGGTCTGGACCGCATCGGGGATGGTGGGTCGATATGAATGTGCCCCGCGTCCCCTCTCGCGAGCAAAAGTGCGCACGACAGCCCCGTCTTTCAACCCCAGTTCGCAGTGCTGTGGGAAACGGGCAAATCGCGGACATGCCACCAACCGCCAGTGTCCGCCACTTAGTGTGCACACTTCGGCCCTGAACAACACCCGGGGGATGAGACATAAGTGTAAGAGTCTCATCCGCGCAATGTAGCGCGGTGCACGTGCAGCACAGATGATGACACGGAACTTGTACACTCACACGGTAAGGATGCATTGAATTAAATCCGCACGTGGTGCTTAAAGTTGACTTCTAGGTGGCGGGCCCCGGAGGACAACTATTCGTGACCGGCAAGCCGGAGTACCTGGGTCAAGTGCTGGCATCCCTAGCGGTCAGCCTGGGGCCCTTAGCGGCTGGCTTGGGCAAGGGCTACAGCTCGCCGGCCATAGCGTCTCTACAACAGCGCGATGCAGATGCCTTTCCCGTAAGCGGACAGCAAGCTTCTTGGCTCGCGTCACTTTCTTTGCTCGGGGCACTGTTCGGAGCACCTTTTGGAGGAGTAGCAGTGCGCTGGGGAAGACGCCGAGCCCTAGTCCTGGCGGCAGCGCCGCTCTCAATCTGCTGGATCATAACTGTGTTCGCTGTAAGTGTTGAGGTCATGTGCTTCGCTGCCTTCTTCAGCGGCTTCCTGGTAGCCATCGTCCAGCTCTCTGCTCAAGTATACGTAAGTGAAATAGCAGCTCCCTCCATAAGAGGCGGGTTGAGTGGGTTGCTAAAAGTAGCGGGACACGCAGGTGTGCTCGTAGCTTATGCAGCCGGAGCCTTCCTCGACTGGAGGCAGCTAGCTGGTCTCATATCGCTGGCACCGGCAGCAATGTGCGTAATCTTATGGAAAATACCAGAAAGTCCCGGGTGGCTGGTTCTTCGTGGCGAAGACGTCGAGGCCGAAAAAGCGCTGCGTTGGCTTCGAGGCGACACAGCCGACCTGCAGCTCGAGCTTGCTGTGCTGCAAGCTCATGTCATAACCAGGCCGGTGATGGCAAATCCCAAGTTGCTCATTCAAACTTTACGTACGCCGGCATTAATTGCTTGTGGACTCATGTTTTTCCAACGCTTCTCTGGGGCTAATGCCTTTTATTTTTACCTGGTAAGCGTGTTCAAGGAGACTTTCGGTGGGACTAATCCACACAGCGCAGCAGTTGCTGTAGCAGTAGTCCAGCTCCTTTCTTCTTTATTATCAGGTTTGCTAGTTGATTCTGCAGGAAGATTACCCCTACTAGTCGCTTCTAGCGTATTAATGACACTTGCCCTAGCTTCTTTCGGCTCCTTTGCATACTACGAAGAAGCCAATCCTAAGTCGAACCCCAATTTGGACTGGATACCGCTTCTATGTGTTTTGGTGTTTACTGTAGCGTTCAGTCTAGGAATTAGTCCGATATCTTGGCTTCTAGTCAGCGAGCTCTTCTCCTTAGAACACCGTGGTCTAGGCACTGCTTTAGCCACTAGTTTCAGCTATTTCTGTGCATTCATCGGAGTAAAAACGTTCGTAGATTTCAAAGAGTTGCTGGGCTTGCATGGGGCTTTCTGGTTGTACGCTTTTATATCCATCTGCGGTCTGTGTTTCATCGTTTGCTGCGTCCCGGAAACCAAAGGCCGCGATCTGACCGAGATCGACGCGGCTAGATGATCAAACGCCATCAAACAAACGCACAAAGTCAAAGTTTCAATTAGTGTGGTAGAGAGATATTGCTAGCGATTGTTTCTAGACATATCTCTATTGATGTGTTTGCTTCCATCGGCAAAATATCTGTTTCCACTGTCAGGTGTTGTACTTCTATACGCATGGTACCTTGACCTTGTCCCTTTATTTTGTATTCCTTAGAAGACGGCCTATGTATGTTATGTGAAATGTCTGTGTGGAAAATATGATCAATTGGTATGAATTTTATAATGATGATATTGATAATGAAGATGGTATGCATGAGGAAACTGCATTATTTGGGGTCAATTGCAATGTTATCGTGATTAGTATCGAATGAAAAAAATACCTTCTCTTTAAAAAAGGGGATGCTATAAATTCTCTTCTCTTTAAAAATTATCAAGGGTTAAGGATTATCTTTGAAAACGGGGATTTGTTAGTATATCGAGGAATATTTATTAAGGTATAACTGTTTATCTTGCTCCACAATCGTGCGCGTAAATATTTATTGAGCAACGAGAATTTTGAGTATGGAAACAATCGGTGCAAAAGTTTTCTTACATTATCAGAAACTGATTTCGATACAAAAGCATTTTATCGAAAATTGAATGTTTGAATTCCGCAAATATTTATTTTGAGATACGTTGATAAATATAATTAATTCTTGCTTCTGACATATACGAGCATGTCCTCTTATATGTACTATATGCCTATTCATATAAAGGGCGAGCCAAAGCTAAAAAGTTTACCCTTATTGATTCGATAGAAAATTAAAAAATAATGCCCGTTAACTACTAAAAATATCATATAATAATACGTAACTGATATTGTCCGTTTCTTTTAATAATTATTATTTTATATTTGTATTATAGTACTTAAAAGGTATTTTTTACTTATGTTGCTACGAAATTTGATTTTAGGAAAATAATTAATAACAATTCCTTTGCTGATGTGGCAAATAATACAATTATAAAGTAATACGAGAACGGCGTTTCTAAAAGCTTTAAATGAATTTCAATAGCATTACAAAAATACTGTCGCAAATCAAATCAACACAGCACTTTACATGCGTCTATTATGTACCTACCCAAATATAATGTTGCTGTGGATAGTGAACATATATTACATATAAAACAGAACATATATTCATAATAATCTATTATTCATGGTATATGAAGATACCATGTTTAATTTAAAAAAATGAATATATGCTATCATCATTGCCAAATGATTTATTTGATGATAAAATAATATATCATCAAATCCTATGGTTTATATTAAGTCGTTATTTGATATCATGTTGGATTGTAATATATTTTTCTACGAGAAAACAATCGTGAATTCAAAGTTAAAACGGTCCAATTTGAGGCATTCCAATTAATAGTAAATGCAACCCATATGATGCATTTTTATGAAAACATTCTTATATTAGTCCTTTAGAATCGTAGTCTTCCATGTTACCAACTTCTAGTAGGTAGATATTGACAATATTTTTTTACAAAATTTTGGCTGTGCTTATATATTTTCTCCCACCTAAGTAAGTGTACTTATAGATAACTTATTGGATTTTAATAATAATTATCCAACAATAAATATTTTCGTGATTCTAGCTGAACAAAAAAATACTATGACTCAAGTTAAAAGTATAAGACAATACGTGATATAAAATATTATTAAAAAGTAACAAAAGTTAATTAAATAAGGTTCCATGTGAATTAATATTATGGATTTATTCTATATATTCGTTAATCGATATTCTACTATTGGAATCGTTATTCTCGACGAAATTTTTTTATTATTGATTTCTATTAATCCCATAGATATTCGATGGCATTCATATCAGGGCTTTGAATAGGCAACTGTAATGTAGTGATACCATTCTAGAAAATCTCGCATGTCCCAACTAACAATTTGGTGTTGTATAAAAGTTGAATATTCTCTAACAATTTTTATACAAATACATTAGTTGAGTAAACAGTTCTAATACGTTCATACAACCCTTATATGCTCAAAATGGGCACAATTTATACAAGTAATTGGTTGGGTTAATAGTTCTAATATTGCATCCACACCACCATTTAACGGATAACTGTGTAAACGCTTAGAGGATATCTTTACCGTCCTTACAACTAATTTCGACCGAGTAGGCCGCACAAAAAAAGAAACAATATGGCGTTGAGAACCTGATGGGAATGATGGGAAGGGGCTCAACGAATCTGGATTACTTTATTACTATTGTATAATGTAATATTGCCTTATAATGGTTGCATTACAGTATATGGTCACACAATAGAAATAATCTGTAAAAGTCAGTTAGGAGTAGGAGCTGGGGGCTTTAATATATATAATTATTTTTTAGACGTTCTGTAGCTTGCACATTTGTACCAAGAGTCAACATTATGAGTTATTAAAGAACATATTTGTTCCAGAAGCTAAAAAGCGCGTATAAGAGGTACACGGTAAAAGTCTATAGAACAACGAAAGAGTCGAACAAAACATCGCGTGCCTTCGTAATAATTTAGGATATTTTGCAGGTTTTCTTGCTTCCAAATTTATTTCATCGGTTTGCATGCTAACTATAATGCCGCGAATATGTAGGAGGTTTTGTTGTGCATCCACAGCTGTGTTAGACCGATTAAGTAAAATCTTCAATCGCAGAAAACGAACTTTACTACGGACGTCTTTCGGGAAAGACCAGAACCCATTTCTTGAGTGGTGCCTCCAGTTGCAACTCCAACACTTACTAAAGCAACAATTTTGTGTTTTAAATAAAAATACCTATTACACTCAAACATAATAACGGACGTCTTTCGGGAAAGACCAGAACCCATTTCTTGAGTGGTGCCTCCAGTTGCAACTCCAACACTTACAACTGGAGGCACCACTCAAGAAATGGGTTCTGGTCTTTCCCGAAAGACGTCCGTTATTATGTTTGAGTGTAATAGGTATTTTTATTTAAAACACAAAATTACGTTTTGATGACAATTACAATGTCAACAAATGGTATCAAATAATTGGTTGTTTGGGGTGTTAGTTTCTTCAGAGCTTACTTTACTTATTCAATGGAGCAGGGGTTGCAGTCAATGTAAAGGTGATTTTTTTGCTAAATCCGATTCCAGTGAATATACTGTGATTTCATCGGTTTTGAAGATAAAACAATCACAAAAATAAAACAAAATGTTCGTTAAGGATATCAATTTCTACAGGACCGTAAAGATTTTTTATTCAAATACTGGTTTAATACACGGGTGTTCCAAAAGAATTATAAAAAGAATGATGCTGAATATCTCCCATTATGTTCCATGCTAGATAAGAAAAAAATATTTCTTACCTTTTAGCAAAACAGGTCATGTTTTGCACACACAAAACCAAACTGTTTTTTTTATCTGTTCATCAGCATAAAAGTTAGAAGACCTTGAATATAATAAAAAAATCGGGTACGCAACTTTTTTTGGAACTTTTTTGGAACTGGAGTGTATATACTTCTTTAGATTTATTCAGGTGTGTAAGATTTTATACATAAAATCTGCGCCGCATATCTGACGATCACCAACTTATCTCAAACATAATATATCTCATTTTAAATAATCCATAATCCCATTGGATCGAAATACAGACACTGAGCTTCAACTATAATATAACTGCGGTATATTATGGAAAGTTAATTTGATCCGGGCCTTTTTGGCCAAAGCCCACATAATAAAAGCAATAAACTGCCTCTTTGCGAGAAGGTCTACAGGTTCCTTTCATGGTTTTACTTCTGCGGCCATCGCATTCCCGGAATAACATCAAACACAGCTTTAACTTGATTTATATCGGATTTCTGTTTGGTTTCAGTTATCAAAAGCTTCTGCTAATATTAGGCATATTAGGTATCATCAAAGCATTGAGTTCCCAAAACGATCAAAGGCACTAGCATGAGCAGTCAGTTTAGGGCTTATAAATAGAATTGAGCAGGTTTTTTCATTCACTAACGAATAAAGATCTATATTTAGTTATACATTTTCAATCACTTAGAAATATAGTTTTCATGTAAAATGTATTGAGGGATTTTAAAAGGTGGAAAAAGCTTTTAAGAAATAGGGTACAAGAATATGGAACAATTGTGGTTACGGGTAGAAAAGATTAACATATAGTTAAGTTAAATTACCAGTTAAATAGAGCAGATGTCAATAATACAAATCTGCGGCTTGGTTCTAAAAGGGCCAATGTCGCTATATTCTTAGTTTGAGTTATATATACCTTTGAACTAGATATTTTGAGATCTTCTTTACCTAAGAAGGCCAATATCGAGGCTTGTAAAATGAATGTAAAATTTAAGCGGCAAGGGCCAAAGTACGTTTGGGAAAAATAATGTTAAAATACTAAAAGGGCCAATATTGACTTAGGCTATGGACGGTATATAGGTATCGACATTGACCATTTTAGAACCAAGCCACAGAAATAATACAAGACAATAGGCATCAACACTAGGAAATCAATAAAATAATAGGATTTAAAACCAATATTCTAATTATAATTTTACTGGAAAAAAGATATCCACAGGGGAAAATACATTAGGCAGTAAATAGTAGTAGTAGAAAGCATAGTAGTAGGTACTCGTATGACGTAGACGTATATTATAGACGGTTTTATCAAGTTAAAATTTTTCCCGTGTAACTTACCGTGCAAATAACAACATAAGGATTCTACATAAGTCAATGATAGTGTTGATGTAAAAACTGTGTCGTTATAATAAGTGTTAAACCTATCATTGATAGTTACATTCCTCTATATAAACTATAAAGTGTATATAATCTTTCTAATATGGGAATGGGAACAAGGCAAGAAACGGAGAAAATAAAAAACTTATCCAAAGAAGTAGTGAAAGAATGCTACAATGATAAGGTATTTAAGGACAGTGTCGCTGATAAATTTCTAACAGTAATAATGAAAAAGATCTCTGAGGAACTTGATAAACAAATTCAATTAACAGTGCATAAGTGCATAACACTGAAAAAACTAATGAAATAAATTCAAAAGTCGAGTCATTGGAAGTAAAATTAAATAAAATGGAAAACGAAAACAGGGAACTAAAAGAAAAATATGCGATGTCGAAAATAATAGCACCAACCTAATACAGGGGGAGACCATAAATATTGTCAACAAAATTAATGACATGGAGCAAAAATCTAAGTTATCCCCAATGAGAATTTTTGGCATACGAGAAGAAAATAAAGAAGATTTAAAGGCGAAATTGATGGCTATATTTAGCATTAAATTAGGTGTAAACGATTATCAAGTAGAAACTTGTTACCGAAATGAAACTCTCAAGGAGAAAATGAAATATCCAAGACCGGTCATTCTTAAGTTTACCCCCATTGATTACCATAATATTTCAAACTTTTTACGTTAACGTCACGTCCGTGGTTCGTTAATAAAATGAGACTTAATTATAATTTTTGGCGCTTGCTTCTCTCCCCAATGTTTAACAGGAAAAACAGCCACTAAATTTGTGGCTGTTTACACATAGTGGAGTCGAGAAAATCCGATGCTGTCCCGTCCTTGTAACCTTCAGAGACGCTTTAGTATCAATGTTTGGTGTGGTTAAATCGGCTCAAGAATTGTAGACCTTCTATTTTATCAAGGTGCATTAACTGGTGATCGATACGCCGAAATGTTAACCGACACACTTGGAGACTTCTTGGACGACCTGAATTTAATGGATAAACAACAAATTTACTTTCAACAAGATAGGAATTCTTTCGCATAATGTTTGCCAATTCGATATCCTATTACAAGACTTTTTGATGGCAGATATTTATCAACTAACGGTCCTACTCCATCAGCAGAGATAACTCACATGTTCTTTCTTTTGGGCATATCAGGAGAGTGTAGTGTATAAAAGGCGGTATGACTCTTGAGGACTCCAGCAAAGCATCGTATCAATAACATCATGGAAGGTAGAATCATTGTCAGGACCACTTGGAGCGTTTACAAGCTGGTTCGTTAAAAAAATGCTTGGAGCAAGAGGGTGATGTCTGTTAGCATATACTTGAAATTTCTGGTTTAAGTTTATAGAATAATTTAAAATAAATGATACTATTTCTCATCATGGATATTTCGCTTACTTTCAACTTTATGATAAGGCAGTTATGACATCTAACAGCCTCCATTATTTAAATAAAAAGAAACATCAATTACTTTTCGCCATCAAACTCAGTGGGAAAATACTACTAGTTTGCCTATTTAACTGACTATAGGTCCAATAATAACGAAGCTAGCAATAATGCAGACATAAGTTTGAAAACCTAGTATTTTACAACAAAAAGAAGCTAAAAGGTACCAAAATAGTAATTTCGGAAGAACTAATTAAACAAATATATGAGCTCTTGACGCAAGCGAGGGAAGAATTTGGCAAATAATGTGTCTGGACTAAGGCTGGCAAGATTTGCACGTGGCAAAACAGAATCTACTCAATGGTGAATTTAGAAGACATGGGAAATATCTTAAAGTCAAAGTAGGAGCTTCTATAATTAATAATTTATATATTAATAAAATTCTGTTGATATTGGGTTATATTGGTTTGAATGACAGCTGTATCTTTTTTTCAAAGCCATTTGATGAACAGGTCACAGAAAGTTAAACTTAGAGGAAAAATTTCTGATTCCATGTTTCTCTGTGGTGCCCACAGAGATCAGTCCTTGGTCCAATTTTGTATATCATTTACACATCCTCGATACCTAAATTTATTAAATATTGTAAAATGCAGATGTATGTAGATGACACTCAAGTATTTTTTTCATTTCTACATTACCAAATTATTCAAAGTAGTAATATTATAAATGAAACAAAGACTCTAGGTTCAATGCTGGATATATCATTAAGATTTGAAAAACATATCTCGCTGTGTATAAAATAAGCCATGGTAGGATTAAAAGGTTTATACAACTCTAAACATATATTAAACACTAAATTAAAAATAATACTTCGTGACTTATTAGTGCTCTCAGTTTTCAATTATTGCGATACTGTATACAGCCCATGTTTATCCGCCGCCTCCGTGCAACAGATCCAAAAAATTCAAAATTTATAAAATAAAATAAAATTTATTATTATTATATTATTATTATTAAATGCAATAAAAATAAGCCTACATTTTTCAAAATAACCGTTTAATACGTTCTATTTTTCTACATATAGGTATTTTTAAAACTCACCCTCTGAGAAATAGAGCTGCTGAAATATCTAAAACTGAAAACCTCAAATTTTTCAGTTTTTAGACCAGACAAGCACCAAGGAGGGAAAGAAAACTTTTCGATGAAAGGGTAGCATGTACTTTATTTTTATTTTTCTACACTGATGGAAGAGATGGACGTGGAAATATTTTTTCAAAAATGTTACCTTTTCGAACAAACGAAGGTATTTAGGAGTTAAGCCGGCTAAATACAGATGGAAGCACTGATCTGCTTAAAATATCTTATGAAGCGAGTATGCTGTATATATTTATGTATCACTAGAATTAATAGCAAAATTATATTTAAACGCCATATAAACCCCAAATAATGCAGTGCGCACCTCTCAAGATATATCAATTTCGCAAAAATATATCACAAAAATTATATCGTTAACAAAATTTAGAAACAATCACCAAAAAAATTTAACAATATATATTATATTTTATATAGAGAATAGCATATATGCTTTAAATTAGAAGTTTTAAAAGTGGTTGGAATGGTTAATAATTACCACAAATTAGCAATTAAGAATAACGTGGTCCACTTCGATAATACCACTTGAGTATTACTAAAATAAATCGACAATACTTAGACAATACTTACTGAAAGCTTAGAGTGATTATTACCTTTAAAAATACATTTCCACATTTAGGTGCTATCTAGAAAGCTTTAGCAAGGATAATCACTATATGTACCTAACTAGATTTAGTAACAGCAATGTCCGATGTCAATCCTGAATTTCTACGGTGAGATGATTTAGGCTAGAAAGAGCATTTTAAAAGCATGAAACAAAAAGTATAATAGGATATTAAGACAATAAATAACACAATCAACTAACTGAACGCTTTGATTTATGATGACAATAATGAATTATTATAGTATGCAACTAGTGTCTAGCCAAATGAAACTTATATTTTTATTTGATGACATGTCAAGCTCGTGAAACCATTCAAAGTTGATTGTTCTACAGACGCAACATTTATTAGTGATATGCAAACATTCATTTAAAGAATGACTAATGATTAAAAAATCATCTAAATAGACAACAGATAATAAGCCCCTTGATCTAAGAAAAGCCAAAAAAGGTTTCGTTATTATCGTAAATAACCACGGTGCCGTACACAAGCCGAAAGGCAAGCATGTAAACTGATAAGTAATATTTCTGAACGTGAATCTTAAAAATTTTCTGTAGTGTATACATACAGAGATTAGGAAATATGTCTCTTTAAGATCTGCTGTAGCCACGTAATCTAAAAATGACAGCAATTTTAAGACGGTATTTTTAGCTTCTAGTTTGACATGTTCCGGCGTAATGAATTTATTAAGGCTTTTCAAATTCAAAATACAGCATTTTCACCCATCACCCGAAATACCAGAAATATTTTTTAAAGAAATTGGTCTTTTGGAGAATTACAACTTTCAACAGAACCAATATTCACTAAATGGGTAATAGATATCTGTAAATCTCTCTTTTCTATTTCAGACCACTGGGGTTCCAAGGGTGGCACCATTTGTATAGGTCTAGATATAAACGGGATTTTGTATCTCTTTAAACATGGGAGAATATATTGATCTTTGGTAATCGTTTTCCATTCAGAGATAAAAAAGTTTTATCGGCACACAATTTTTTTACTTTCGTTGTCTACTTCCTTTTGTGATATGCCGTTTGCGTCTGATTATAATTTGCTGAAGATCTGGGTTTTGTGGGTAGCGGCCAATTTGATTCGTTGGGGGGGGGACGATTCTTTCGATACACTTGCCCGCCTTGACGAACATTTTTGTAAGGCAGGCTTTCCAGTATAAAGAAGACGTACTATGTTTCAAAGAGGGTTGTTTCGTATTTATTCCTTTTTGTTTTAAATCTAATGTAGAACGCTCGATATTCTTTGCTGTCTTAATCCGGGTTTCCAAGTCCTCACCAAAAAGCCATTCATCGGCATCTTTATTATTTCTTCTTCATGCTAACGTAGCAGTTGATCATAGATCATAGAGGCAGGAAATTTGGAACTGAAAAAAGAGCCTTCAAATAATCTCGGGAGAATCTCTTGTAATAGCCCAGCAGATGTCGGCCAACATCTCAGAACTCCAATATACCTGATATTTCTCCATATTTAAAATTTTTTGGTGAAATATTTCCCCGTGTTCGCCACTCACTGCACCACAATTTTTCGGAAACTAATCTAGATGTGAATCCAGGAAATGAATTTTCAGTAACATATTGCACCCTAATTCTTCGAAACAAGATCTCTGTAGTTTTCTGCTCTTTTGTTCAGAAAATTCAATGCAACTATTTTAAAGGAATTCCAGGAATCTTTTTCTTTGTCTTCAAGGGTAGAATAAAATTTCGCGTCTTCGAAATGATTCCAGATTTGGGAGACCCACAAAAATTTCCTCTTTAATTTTCTCATCACTAACTCTAGGAATTTTTTCCTTTAGATAAACAAAAGCCGTGCTTTTGTCCATCGTTGTCCATGGCTTTTACAAATGTTTTCCCAATTTTATGCGAAGTGGTGGTAGTAGAATCTCTAGAGAAACTATGATATGGTAGTAACCTGTTTCCTTTCTGGCTCTAAAGACTGTCTTGGTGGCCATATTTTCTTCTTGTAATGCTCTGATCGTGCTCGGAAGGATACCAAACAAGATCACTATAACTTTAAACTCTCTAGTAACAATTTTATAATACTATGTAAATGTTTCCTTCATGTGGACCACATGGCCAACTGGGACTGATGGCAATGTCTTTCCATTATGCAGTCAGATCGATAAATAGAATTGATGAATCGAAGAAGTCTTCAATATTTTAAATAATAGTCTATAGTTAAAGCAATAATTGAACCTTGAATGTCCTTACAAATTGCCGAGTTGCATAAAGTATTTTAGGCGACTTCGTTATACAGAAAACTTCTTTCGGAGGATCTGGTCTTTCTGAAAAGGGTCTTTCGATGTGGATGGCTCGAAGGAATCATCTGGCACACTGTCACTTGAACGTCTGTGTATCTTCAGAATCGACCATATACTTCTCAGGTGGATTAGGAATATGTAACTCATCACTATGAGGCACCGGATGTATGGCAGATTATAAATTTGGATATAGTATTACGGATATTGTATTTGGGTATTGTATTTAGATATTGTATTTGGATATTGTATTGTCAAACAAAAATAGCAATCACTTAGATGATCTTTGGGTCCTCGGTAGACCATAGAAACAGCAAAGGCCATTCAACGTCCTTTTCCACTTAGCCAACTCCGATGATTGTTCGCACAATTATTGAACCAGATATGAGGTGTCCAGCTCTTATGATGGTCCCCAACTTTGGTCCCCTTTTCTTATTAAAGGGCTAATAAAAGGACCGCATATATAATAAAAACTATCCGGTTTATTTTCACAAACACGCGATATATTGCTCAAGATTCACAAATTACTGAACAACAAGCAGCTTTCAATTATCCAATGATTAAAATAGGACAGTTCATAATTTGATCCTAAGTATTTTACCCTTCTAATGTTATTTCTAAACTCTTTTTGATCGCGCTAATCTCAGAAATTTACTTATTGAATCCTAGTCAAAGGTACCAGACAATTTGTATTTAAGTACCTATTTAAAAAAGGAACAAAATCTAATATCTCAATAATTTTACGTAAAACTTCTTTTAAATTCTTATGAAATTGCAGTATTCTCATGCTTACAAAAATTTAAGGGGTACACTATCATGGAGACTATTAATATCCATGTTAACGTTCATATTTGGCAAGTAAAAAGACATCACAAAAGGTTTCTTAATTCAAATCCGTTCATTATATTTAGATCGTGGATCCTTTTGAGGCTAATTTTCTCTGTGTATATAATTACGGACTCAATCAGCCGTAACATCCCGATCTGCTTTTCCCGTTCGGGAAATTTGTGAAGCAGTAATCTAGAAAATCGATCTAAGCCCCTAGGAGTAGCCGGGATCCCATGAAAATCAAATATAAATCACTTGCAGTATATAAGCTAAAGGGTATTCGGAATTTTAGATAATGTCGCTGACCGTTTTTCGGATACACTTTATCCATTGCTTTATATACGAGCAGAAAATGAATAGAGAAAGCGCTCATAAAACTGTATTATGTATAATCAATATTTATGTTTCCTCCTTCCTTGTTCAGCAAGAAGAAGGCTGGCCTGTATTTAATACTTTACATCCTCTTGCTCGAAATATAACACACGGGCAGGAAGATCATGTTAAGACGTTTTCATTTGGATATAAGTGGGTGTAATGTTTGATTTATCTTTTATAAAGTATGGTCACGTTGCATCTTATTTTTAATATTTGGCAGGAGCACTAAAATAGAGAAAATTGATGTAATATTGTATAAAGATAAAACCAAATTATGGTTAAATACAAAGACTATGTATATTAACGCGTAAATAATTTCAACCATACGCCATGATTATATTACTTAAGCTTTTAAAATTCCAGCATTTAATTTTATATATAAACTGAATGGTTGTTAGACCATTGCTGGATCTTCACTTGTAGACCTCCCCCAAGAAGTGTCTTATAATATTTTTTCATCGAGAAAAGTTTTAAGTAGCATCGTAAGCGATAAATCTCCGTTCTAGAGAACTTAATAAAACTGTGATTAATCACCTACCTAGTTAAAACTTCGAAAAGTTGGTTTTTGTTAGATATACTGAGAGACGGTGGATTGAAAACAAAGCCCGACAATCCAAACTTTGGACTGTTTGTATACCAAAGATCTTTACATTATTTATCTACGTGGTATAGTATGCAAGGAAAAGGACATTTTGGTTATTCAATATATATATATGATATATGTATTATCCCTATATGATATACGATATCTCAAGTCAAAGATATAATCACCAAGTATATGATATCTTTGAGATATTAATTACTCTTGAAGTAAATAATGGTACAGATGCTGATGGTTATACCTACCCCCAATATTGTTTGCCCAAAGAGTTGTAGTTTTATTCTGTCTAGGCCCATATATATTCAACGTATCACTTCTGTCTGGTAAACTTCCTGAGTCTTGGAAAGTTAGTTTCATAACTCCTATTTATAAAACGACTAATAAAGCTAATGTCACCAGTTATGTACTCATTTGTATCTTAACCGTCATACATAAACTTTTTGAAAACATTATTAGCGACTTCTTAACACATCTCAACTCAGTGCCACCATCTGTGACCAACAATTTGGATTTCGTACAGGAGAATCCACATAATTAAACCTACTACTACAGACATACACATACACTAACACTGCATTGGAAAAGGGAACATCCACATAATTTATACGGACTGCTCCAAGGCATTCCACAGAGTCAACCGCAGTATATTATTTATCAGACTGAAGATACTGAGAATAAGCGGATCATTACTCAAGTGGATAGAAAATTATTTACTGCATCGGATACGAATTAAACGAGTTAACAATTTTAGATCAAAAGAAATTCAAGTCACCTCAGGTGTTCCGCAAGGCTTTCACTTAGCTCCGTTGCTATTTAATATGTTTATTATAATTATGTTTGCTAGTATTTTACTAACAGCAGCTTTCTTTTATTCGCTGGCTTTTATTCGCTGGCAGTCTCAAATTATTCTCGGAAATAACCACTACTGTTGATTGTGTCAAACTTCAAAAAGATCTTGATAATATTGTTCAATGGTATCAACGTAACGACATGATGCGTAATGTACCTGAGTATGCTCCACTATGTCTCCACTCTGTCGATATAGAGAACCTATCCAGTTCGTTTATTATATTGACAATTCGTAATTCAGCATATTATGCAATAGCATATTGCACTGACAATTCAACTCATCATTTTATACCAATGTAATTCAGCCTATGCAATAGCATATTACACTGCCAATATTTACGTGAAATGAGGGGCAACAGAGTATTAGCGACAGCGACAATATTTATGTCAGATAAATGTCAAAAATACTATGAATTTTATTTCAACAAGAGCAATCAAACTGGTTCCAATTTGACTTATGGCATCTTTTTGTGTTATTTCAAGTTGAATTTGCTACTTCTTCGCGAATTGTAGGTACTTAAATCGTTGTTACCAAGCCGGTTCATTTTGGAAATTACCCGAAGCGCACTACAAGAAATTAAATTGTCAAATAAACGTCAAATAAATTATCAGCACACTTGGAATTTAATTATACATCTACTTTTAGCACTGCATATACAAAAACAATAAGCAGGTTAACTCTCATGTCATCAGATGCCATTTGAGGATAAAACACAGGGAAAATGGGGTGAACCACACCCCTGGGTGGTGCAAACTCTTTAGATATTTAGATGTTACTCCCATGAACAATCGATCCTGACAATATGATTTGGTTATAATTTTTTACTTCTATATATATTGCCTATCTTGCGCGTGCATAGTATATATATAGTGACTACTTAATTAAACAAAATACGACGCCCTTACCCAAATTTAAGATCAGTATTAAGAAGCAAATCAGTATTAAGATAAAACACTCAAATTGCTAATTAAAACCGTATATTTGGCGTCTGGATGCTGCCACTGAATCAATTAACTCGAGTGGTTCAATAAGGAAGTCACCAATAACAATGTTGAGCTTATTAATTTAATTTTCGAATACTTAATTAAATTCATCTCACCGTAGAAATGACTCAAGCTCAATCTAGATTAAATTCTCATAATAATATTTTATATTAGACAATAAGTACCTATAAATCACATTTAAAGTTTGAACTTATAGTGTAAACTGCCACGCAAGTAAAAACCGATACATATGTAAGTAAAGTCCGCCTCACGAAAGTTGAGCAAAGGAAAGAATGCGGGAAAAAATTCTGATATGGCTACGTTCTCTATTAATAAATTACTTACAAAGGTTCCTATTTTGTTTTTGTATTTTAGTTAGTAGTTACACAAAGGAGCCAAATTTCCATTGTGCTCTGAGCTCGACAGAAGCGTATGAGGCTTGCATATTTTATTAACTTAAAAGATTAAGCTTAATTTATTAAAAATCTCAAAAGTTTACTGTCACAAAAGTTAAGGCAAATCGAAATAATAATAGCGTAGGTAGCCCTCTTTCTAAGCCCTACATAAAAACATCAAATTATGATTTCTCATCCCAAAAAAACCCAATTCAAATTTATATTTCAACATCTATGCTCATATGAAAAATTTTTCATGTTTTATTAATAGAATCACCCCTGCATTATTAGGGGTTATTTTAGGACACCCTATATAGTTACATATATTCCTTCGGAAATATTCGTTACTTGAATAGAAATATTGTTTTTGATTGTGTGGCAGTGTTAGGTACTTTTACATACTTATGAAATATTAAAACTATTTTATATAATAGGTAAGTGGTAAGTAAAGGCCATAGCAGATCTATGGTATTATGTGATGTTCTTATGAAAAGAAATTGTGAAACTGTTAATTGTATATTTATTAGAGTACTTGGCTTTGACAATAATTTTTAATGCTCCCTTTTTATAATAGTTTACTTTTTATTAGTACAAAAATTTATTACCAAATAAAGTAATATACAACGTTCCGTCTTTTATTTATACTTATAACAGGTAAAAGGGGGTTCAAAGCAGGACAGTTCCCCCTCCCCACCTTCAAAATTGAACAAAAAATTTTTGTATATAACTATGCCATAAAATATATGTTTTTTTAATAATAATATTTTTTTAAATTTATTTCACTTAGCCCCTTTATTTGACCATTCCGGCGCCCATGCCTAATCAAATTCATTCCCTGTATTCCGTATCAGTATACTATAATATGTGAAATATATAACGATTTTTCAAATATGACGCTAGTAATTAAAATGTTAATTGTCCAAATATGTAGTAATTAAAATATTGTCGATATCCGGGCGTCAAATTTTTCACCTTCTTAAAAATTCAATATTTTGCCCAAATCTTGGTGATGCGAGGTTTTTTTGAGAGCCGAGAAATTTATATCCATTCATAATTTTTGAACACAACATTTTTTGACGAACGGGAATGCATAACTTTCAATTTAAAGCGTTTGACCTTGAATAATTCAAAATTTTCGACGCTTTTTTTTTGTTCCCACATAGGATATTCTAGATCAGCCAGTGGTGGGGCATAGCCGATTTTTCACAAGACGACCGCTGAAGCGGCTCGCGGCGGGCCTGTCCGTATGCTGTCATTCACTCCACGAGTCGCCACTGGTAATGTCAGGAAATAAACATAAATAATCAAAAAGTTTAACCTATATCTAAACAATGACGTAGTCAGAAAAGCTATTAGTACATTAGTTATATGTAAATATTATTGCAATTAAAAAAGTCTAATTATCTAAAATGACCAATACCACGTATATAATTATACAGAGTAATTACACGAATTAATGGATAGCTTTATAACCTGATATAGGTAACTGTAGTCAAATAAAAAATAGGTACCTTACCTAACTAACCTACGTCACTTTTGCCGAGAACACAAGTGTTTTTTATTTCATTTTATGAAATACGCCAACTACCTATACGTTTGATAGGTAGTTCTATAAAATTATTCAACTTTAATTATTTAATATGAATAATATGATATATATGCATTTATGGTCTTAAAATAAAACTCATATCTCATATCTATAGTAAAATAGAAAACAAATATTTTTGTTCCTCAAATTATCGCTAACAATTTATTTATCTGCTCACTATAAATATTGTGTTAATAATATTTATAATTGTACTTTTTTTAATTATAAATTATTAGTTAAGTTTTTTGAAGTAGGTAGATAAAGATGATAAGATATAGGCAGAGGCGTAGCCAGTGGGGAGCCCGAGCCCATCTACCCCGAAATTATAAATGGCATACTATGAGACCTCTGATCGTGTGAACTCAGGACATCGTGTGACGGAATGGCAAATAAGGCCGCCATATTAAAGGCGCCATGGTGAATATTTATTTAGAAAAAAAAACCTGATCTGCTACTCGAAAAGCACAGAGATAAAGATTTTAAGTTGAATTAGAAAATGAATTTTAAGTTGAATCGTGTGAAACGTTACTATATAGCTAACTATTTGGAAACCCACAGCGTCTGCTATTTTTTTTTCTTTACCGCAGACTTAAAGATCCGTGTACACAACATCCGTGTACACAGGGTCTGCGTAGAAGCACCAGTTTTGTCACAATTACCCTTCTTACAGGGTTGGCGACTGACCACATAAAAAAGATACGTGTACATGGCATAAGGTCTGTCAAGGGGACCAGTTGGTTCCCCAAGAATATTTTTGGATTGTTACGTTACAGGTATTTTGTCACAGTCGATGACTTACTAGATTGGTGACACGTGTACATGGCATAAGGTGCATCAATGTAGACCAGTATACACAATTATAGTTGATTTGCCTTTCCCTAATATGCTCCGATGCCGTGCCGGGCGGCCGAGTTCCTACTCCAGCGGGACGCTCGTAATTTGGGTGGAATCGAACCACAAATTTTTTCTTGCATGTCTCGCAGCAATAATTAATTGCAATAAAATACTTTTAAATATACGAAAAATATACGGAAATACGAGCAGTTAATCTTAATTCTCTTGTTAGTTTGAAACCAGTTTAATGGTTGCTGTATAGGGAAGATCGTTGACTGACTTCCTCCAATCAACGCTCTAACTCCGTGTTAGTGATAATAAAACCAGTGTACTATTTATTTAAGTTATTTAAGTATAAATATTACAATACTTGCATCGAAACAATAAAGGAGAACTTACCACCACCTCACGCGAAAAAAGGCTTCGTTGCTACACGGTGACGTAACATTTCTATTGTTGTTCTATTATCCGTAACGTATCTATTCTGTATAGCTTGCAAGGCATCTAAAACGACCGCGAGCAGCGCTGTAAAAGACAACACTGTTAGCGCTGCTAATGACATTAATTTGACAGTACTGGAAACTCGATGTGCTAAGATGCCATATGGGATAGAACAAACTGAAAGGCACTTTTACTTTCTTTATGTACAACCGTTGAGTAAGAGTTGGATAATATAATTACAATATTTCACTGAACGGTAAACGAAATGAAATAATAATAACGATGGTGTTCTGGCCCACAGCGCGCGCCGCCCATGAGTTATTAGGTCATGTCATGTGATTCGAGATCTGTTAATTCGAACCAATGAGAGAGGGACAGACAAGCGACGAAAATATTATGGATGTTGATAAATGATAATGTGACACATACAAATAGAATAGAAATAACCAGAATTAATTATTGTAGAAGTGCCAGTTTGTAATAAATTGTTCAAAGTGTACGTAATTAAATTGTGACAAGGTAGATACTAAACAAGAAAACATGGAAACATTACCAATTACATTAATAGTGAAAGCGCCTAATCAACAAATAGAAGATCAGACTGTAAAGTGCGAACTTTCATGGACTATTCATAAGTTAAAGCAGCATTTGTCGGAGGTTTACCCCAGCAAACCTGTAATATTTTAAACTGCATGATTGTTATCCAATCAATGATTAACGTACATGTATTTCATTTCAGCCGAAACATGAGCAGAAACTTATATATTCTGGCCAGCTTCTGAACGATTCAGTAACCTTAAAAGATGTGCTGCGACAATTTGAGGGACAGGAAACTCACACGGTACATTTAGTATGTACTGCTAAATATACGCTAACTCATCAAACCCAGCCAGTACCACCGACTCCCCCGCCTACTAATATGCCAAATAGTGCGAACGTTACCAACACACCAACACAAACGCAAGTTCCATCACCGAATATCCCAGCGGATCAGGCTGGGATCAACATGCAGCAAAATATGGCCTGGACGTACAACATTAACGGGCCCCCAATTACCCCAGTAGACGCTAACCAGTACGCTATGCAGTTAGCTTGGATGCAGCAGGCCTATTTTCAATACATGGCACAATATATGCAACTGTAAGTAGATATTGCGTAATTGCTTGGTTACCTAATTTCCTTCTAATATCAATAGTTTTAACTAATTCACATAGTGATTACGCTGTCATATCTCTGCCTCAGTTTCTATATTATTTAAATTATTTGAACTCTACTAGACATTGAACAAAAGAGAGATAATATAGACAAATAATTGTTAACTAGTTATATATAGATATCACTCATAAATTTGATGTTAAAGATACATCTGTTTTGGCTGGCTGTTGAGTAATTTTAACAACTCAACCATAAACAAGTCAAAAGTTATATAAGATAGGTAGTAGTCCTTTATGATCAAACTAAACGTTTAATATTAGTTACTAGTAATTAATAAGCTTCTCTGGTATACTGGCTATATCTAAAGCTTAGTAATAATTATATAAATAGATGATTATTTTCCAGTGGTGTATCAAGGAAATTATATTACAATATAGAATATATACCTACAAATCCTACAATATAAATGATTGCAACACATTTAGGAATATTTCCCGTAGGTTGCCATGGGGACTCGTATACAACACAATCACAGTTGATTATTTGTGATTCAGGTCTATACTTTCACAATTGAGGCGGTATGAAAACTACATAGAGCTCTACTTACAAGCGGCAGAATTGGTTTATATTATAATTGTGTGCTGCATCAATTGAGAACGTATAGACTTCATAATTAATTCGAGATACTATCGCAATAACCTGCTGTGATAGCAACACGACATGAGTAAAATCCAACTAAAGCGACATTGTCAAATGTGGCAATAACAATAACAAACTTGGTTGTGGAAAAATTATACTATAAAACTCTTACCGAATACCTAATTTATATATGGGCACAATTTCGCAACAACTTCACACTGGTAAAGAAATTAGTGATATTTCATGGTAGTTAAACAGTAACTAGTTCAACGGTATGACAACAGTATAATATTGAAATAGTCAACTACAAATAGTTGTCAGGATAATATACAGCACCTGATATTTCTAAGGTGCTGAATTTTTGTTAACTCAAGGCTTTCGTGCAATGACCTAATAGCTTACCGTTGTGTGTTGCGTACAAGTTACACTATATAGTATTTTTAACGCGAAAGTGAACAGGGTTACCAAAATTACCAGAAGAAATCTATTATACTCGTGGGTTTCATATCCCTTTTATATCAATTGGTACAATATTGTTGATAAACATATCCTAAAATGTGTGGTATGATTTACGAAGATAATGATAGATACTAGATAGATGAGAGATAATAATAGATACCATACATGATATGTAGGAATCATTAAGTGCCATTGTTCCATAATTGTTGTGATATACTGTATTAAGAGTAGAAAAAGTAATAACATTACGTAATTAACTATGTAATAGGTATAAAAAATGTGAATATTTTCTTATTTTATGGAAAAAAAATTATATAATTTTTACTGCAATTATCCAACATTCCAGAATCACTTAAGTAGGTAGCAATATTGCCATCTGTAATTGCTATTGTTATAAATTATCTTATCAGTATCAGTAAGTGTTTAATCTTGCAATACGCACATGAAGCTTGCTGTCATCTAGAATTACGTTTAAGTACAATATATAATTTAATCACACTTAAATATTACTTTATGTTGAAATTTTCATTACTTTAAAATAGCATATCGACTAAATGGTATATATTAATAACTGTAAATCAAAGTTGTTAATCAGAAACCAGTAGTAGTATCATCCAGGCCAGCAAAACATCGCAGATGAATAGAATAGACTAAAGTATTTATTCATGTATACATACATACCTCAAATTAGCAATGAAAAAAAGAATCATATATCACAGTAGTCACATTAAAAATTTTGTATATATCATATTTAGAAAGTAAATAAATATATATAATATTATATAAAGACAATTTACAATCAGATATTTTCGTAAATAATATCATAGGGATAAAAATCGAAAAAAATCGAAAAAACACGTTGCTAGGCTGGTGGCAACAGAAGTTTTTGCACCTGCATGAATGCATTTTGTTAAAATATTACTTAGCAACGTGTTTTTTCGATTTTTTTCACAGGAAAAATTAGATGCCCGAATGGTATTTGACAAGACTATTTCATGAGTAACAGATTCAAAGTCATCTTCCCTCTAGCAGGAGATATTAAAAGAACAAATAGAATTAGACTGCCGCCTTCCAGCTGCCATTTTTCGAATTTGAAAATAATTTCCAGCGATTTCTCTTGGCCGACTCACTGATTTCTCTCGAAAAATCTCGCCGTATTTTTTATTTATTTTTTTGTGCACGATTTCTATCGAAAAAAATTCAAAATTGCAAAAATAAAGCGCTCGCTTATCCGTGACGTCACGTATCCTTCCTTAGGGACGTCACAGAGCCTACGACCTTGAACATGACACAACCGTGTATTAGGACTATTATATTCCAAAGTTGGTTCCTTGCTTTTTGACAGTTGACGTTGAAATTTACTTTGTTGATATGTGGAACTAACTCGTCCACCATGCTAAAACAACTTTAGGCAGATTTTCTGCACTTTCTTTAGAAAATCCTGGCTCCATTTTCTTACAATAATTTACAGGATTAAAGCCAAACACAATTCGTAGAGGGCCAAATACAATTCATTTAGGTGTTCTGACAAATGCTGCCAATTTCAGGCTGTGACGTCACTCAGTCTCAAGGTCAAATGAGTGTTAGAAATACCTGTCTGCTAACTTCGTAGCACTCGAAAAACCGCGAAATTTTGCAGTTTTTTCGTTCTTTTCACTGTATTTACTAAACTATGCGTTCGTTCATGAAGCATTATATTACGTATGTTAAAGTAGATTAAATTTGCTACAATTTGAGGTCAGAAGGAGCTCTATAGGTACAATATTTACCAAGATACAACTAAGAAGTGAAATTTTAAGATTTGGTCAACTTTCGTCCCCGAAATCGGGGAAAATTTTACGGATATAGTCATAGGGGAAGATATACCGAATGTAATTAGCTTTAATTTAAGCACATAACGACGTCCGTAGGCCTGCATTTTTTCCCAAAAAAGTGAAACCCATATATATCCACAAGAAATATATATTTAGACTATTAATAATGTATTTACAATGTAATTTAACATTTTTATTTATTGATATATTATGTATATGATATACAGTGACATACAGTGCCGGCTTGTGGGTAAATTCATTAAAATTTCACTTTTTGTGGAAAAATTGCCAATTTTTGAGGGCTGTATCTTGGTAACTAATACCTACAGAGCTGGTTCTGGTCTCACCTTCCTTATACGTTTGTAAACCTTGGCTGGCACCGACTCCAAAAATAACAATAACTAGTATAGTATAATAAATTGATTGGCCTAACAAATTGAATGTATTCTAAGTAGTAGAGTTACGTAATTATTTTTTACTTTTTAGTGCATTTTTTTTAGAATAGATTTGTTGGTCGGTTTTTTTTTTGGTAAAATATTTTATAATAATATTCATATTGCGGTTTGTTTTTTTTTTGAAAATCGGAACATTACCGCAGACTTATTTTTTTTATACAATGCAATACACTCTTCATAAGTGTTCTGAATTACTTAATAAAATAAACTTATATATTCCTAGAATAAACTTCATACAAAATGCCCTGTTTTCTCTGCATTTTGCCAGGGCTAATAAAAAAGATTCTTTATTTAGAATGTGCAGAAACTGCAATAGAGCAAGTAATAATATTGACATTTAACTGCAGCATAGAATCAATAAAGGGACTTAATTTTCCCTCTATATTTAATGTAAATTAATCTTCTGTTTGAGTTGTTGTTCTTTTATACACTTTAACTCTTTTACTTGTACCTGCTGATATCTCTCATTAATATTATTGTAACCTATATAGTTTTATAGTAGTTAATATAGCAATTTTATAGTACTTAATATAAGCAAGTGTTGTGATTTCGAAAACCTGAATTTGAGTAATCTTACTACGCAACCTACTTGAACATATTGACAAATAAAATACGTCTGCATCTAAATAATCAACAAAATAAATAACTGATAGTCGAATTGTAATTAGTGAATATTGTCATTGTGTTTTATAAAGCATTTGATATTTAAATGAATGAAGACCGAGGTCATATTAATTGACAAATTCTACGGCATGTAGTCTGTTTAAGCAGTAGTGATACACCTACTTACTCCCTGTGTATTTTTTTTACATTACATGACCTTTTAGACTCTGAACAAAGTATACTTGCTGCGCAATTGAACTGTAATATGGCTTACTCAGTACATATTTATTTGAGAGGGGGTGTGATTTAAAAGCAATTAAACCGTTTTTTATTTATCAAGAACAAATTATATCTGTTGTAGTAGTTCTGAATGAACTTATTTTTGTTCATGTTTTATAATATGCTCGTGAGCTCATGTAGGTACCATCAAACAGGAAGATATGTGCACGAGGGTTTATAAAATCAAATTCTGATAAATATATGATGCTAAAGGCTGATTTTCTCATGTCAGTCATTATTATTAATACCTACTAACTATTTTCATGGTGACATTCTTATTTGACATAATTTTTTATAGGAACTTCCACTCGCGCCGGAAACTATTATAACAAATTTGTTACTAGGAATTAAGGAATCATATTTTGCATGTATTGTTTTTGATTTACATAGAAAATTTTTGTGCAAAAAATAAAGTTCCCTATTGTACTAAATGAGGAACAGACATACCTCATGAATTAGCTATTACATCCTATTTATATTATCTATAAATACTGGCCAAATAGATGGCCCAACCAAAGTAAAGAAAAAAAAACACGTAAAAATAGTAATATGGATAAACCAAAGCAACGACAAGTAAATCTGCTTTATGGAAATACTTGGGCAAATATCTAAACTTAAAATTCCTGATTTAGTCGTGGCAATGTTCCGGTCGTTATTCATATATAAACCGAATTTCTCACGAAGAAAGTGAAGTAGTGGCAAGGACGCATCCTCCGCAAAAAGTTCATCATCCATTTGGATCAGATTCGAAAGCTCAATCCACATATATCCAGTAGACATCTGCGCCGAATTTTTGTTTCGGCGGCAGCGGCCGTATGTTCAAACGGCGGCGGCGGCGTAAATCGACGTGATTATGGCGTGCGCGGCCATAATTATTTCGGCGGAGTACGCTGGTGTGTATTGGCGTAAGGAAGGAACGGATGTTTCGAAATAAAATTATGTAACATGCTGAAAAAATAAATGTAATCATCAAAAGTTTTAAAAGTAAACAAACATGTTATTATTTTGCTAATGAGGCAAATAAATTTTACCTGCAGGGCCGTCCCCCTCGCGTCTATAATTTTTTAAGCAAAGTTTGCAAAAAACCCTGCTCTCACTGATGTGATTTTCTATTTCATTATCAATATATAAAGGTCCAATATATGTCCAAGCAAAGCTTTTTCAACCTTGAAAAATCACTCATGCGGCTAAAGAAGTATTACTCCAAAACTAATTTTAATTTATGATGGTGTGATGAGGGATATGGTGAGTGAATGACATTTTTAAATATATGGTGGGGATATACCATTAGATAAAAGAAGATATCAAAATTAGTAGGTACTCTATTCCATACATAATATGTAACAACTAATCTTCATTAAATACTGGATAAAATTGTTTTTAAATTTTTATATACAGATGTGACAGCAAGACAATAAAATTAAATGTTCTCAGAGATGAACCCATACCTATATATAATTTGTTATATGTATGTATTTTTTCCAGGGCTGCAAATTCTTACGGTACTGGCACGCCCCTAATAACTAATGCCGGGGAACCTGGTGGGCAGGTCCAACCAAATCCAGCAGAGCAGCCGGCACCAGCTCCAGAAGCCGCACCGGCCGCTAGAGAGCCGGAAAATCCAGAAAGAGATTGGTTGGACGTCTTCTATATGCTAAGCAGAGCAATGGTCCTATTTAGTGTAGTTTACTTTTATTCGAGCCCAATTAGGTTTATATTTGTTCTGTTACTTGGCTTTGGATTATACTTGTACCAAATTGGATTCTTCCGAAACATGAATAATAACAACAATAATAATAATAATGGACCGCCAGATCCTGTGCCTGAGGAAGAGCAGGCACCCTCTCGGTTGATGGTCGTTTGGACATTTTTTGCAACATTTTTTGCTTCTTTAATTCCAGAAATTCCTAATGCTGTCTAGTTCCCTTTCTCCTTTTAGACAGACATGCTTGCACTGTAAATTATGTAAATTGATGCATTGAAATAGTACCGATTCATTTCGCCATTATTTTGGGATATAAGAGTAAAAATAGTACTTGAATTAAAAATTTCACATGTAAATTTCTGTCTCTACCTTGGCCGGCTATATTCTAATACCAATTGTTGACTTGATTGTAATAAAGTTTTTACTGATGTTTAGTAGATTTTTCTATACTTATCTTATCACTTAACTGTTCTTTGTAAAGAAGCAAAAAGTGATGATTTTTCTAATTTTATACTACAGATCTGTTAAGTAAGCAGTTAAATGTATAAATCATTACCAGTTTTCTGAAAACTAGTGTATTTATATAGAGCTTAAAATGTACATATTTTATTATTAGTTTATTAGTAAAAAGATGTGATTTAAATAATAAGTATACAATATAAAGATATCAAAGAAGTTTATTTTATTTAATCGTAACATAACCTAAAATATTTATAATACAAAAGCAATTGTTCATTTTAGACCACCTGATATTGACAGTTCGGCCATTTTATCGTGAGGGATAAAGTTATTTTTGTTCATAGGTATGTAATGAATTAAGAGCAAATTACATAATTTTAACTCAGAGTCTCTAAAACAATCCACAGCGGCACTCAATTTTAGTATTTTAATACTATTCCCACTTCCAAAATATAAAAATCCACGTCAAAGTTGACATATGCCCCTCAGGCGACTTTGACAGGGCGGCCATATTGCCGGTGGGGCACACAAGTAGTTGTTTACATTATTAGATCCTCTAGTTTCGAGTTATTTGTGTGTTTATTCTTTTATCTGTTAAAACTGTTACAATATGTTTTTCAGTGAATATTACTTATCCCTCATAGGAGAAGTAAAATCGCGTTACGACGCAAAAACTCAAGTTATAGACAGTATTGATCTTTATTCTCTTACATAGTGCCAAAGAACTGTCTAAAAATTTGCTTTTTTGGCAACTGGTAGCCTTATGGACACGATAAATTACTGCATTTTAATCCATAGTTTCTATACTGGACAGCAGTTGAAAGCCTATAAATAAATCACTACAGGCTTACAACTATTATGAGGCTGGATTTGTCCCAGGTTAAGGAAGTCTCGGTTAAGAAAGTAAATGAAAATTCTTCTGTAGTTGTTAGAAAGGTAAGTTTTATATGTAAACAATCACAATTATTAACAAATGGTCGGTGTTGTAAAGCTTTGGGAATAAAAAGCTTTAAAAACAACGAATTGATCCCTTTTAGAACAATTCACAATGACACAAAATGCTGGCATTTTGTGTTTTTCATACTTAAAAAGTCCTGTATTCTATTTGTTTACAATGAAAGGAATATTTGTGTGCCCCACCGACAATATGGCGGCCGTGTCAATACGTCATTCCAAAATGACCAATACTTCTAATATATTTTTTACCTAACTTCGAAGTCATTTTATCAAGAGATGTCTCCTACGAGTTAAGTGCTTCAGGAAACGGACGCGGAGAACACGATTAGATACCGACAACGGAGGCTTCGGACTCGTGGGTTGACTTCGGACATCAGGTGGTTGTCCTACGCAGTCGTATTTGCGCACAATCACCCCCGCCATGTACCTTTGTCCGAACTAGTACAACCTGTCCGATCTCACCCCAGACGACCGTACCGCAAACCCAAACAATCAGAAACCCGTGAAAGGTTGTCTCTGCCGTGAGGGTCGATTCGACCTTGCACACCATTTTTAGATATAATAGGAATAAAGTAGAGGTTATGAGTTATGATGCAGTTTCACTTATAAAAGATCTTGAAATATTTCATCCGGATCATTTTCAATAGCAGTTGTTTTACAGTCACTGACTAATATAATATTAAGTATACATTTAGCATGTGATTTAAATAATAAGCATACAATATAAAGATATCAAAGAAGTTTATTTTACTTAAAAGTAACATAACCTGAAATATTTATAATCCTAATGCAATATGAGATAATACATTTTTAACTTAACTTCCATGTCATTTTATCAAGAGATGTCACCTATGAATTAAGTCTACCAGAAAATGGACGCCCAGAACATGATTAGATACTCAATTACGTTCTGCCAAAAATGTCAATCAAACCTGAGCAAAATTTAATGTTCATGTAAAATATTTGAACCTTTCAAAAAATGAATTGTAACGCCACTGACAAATTTTTGCTTATTTCTTAATTTAGTTTAGTTTATGTTTGTTTTGCGTTATAAATTGGATTTGGAAAGTATCCTGGAAATAATGTAAAAATTAATAGACGTAGCTTTTATATTGTTGCAATTAGATTGGCTTTAGCAAAATCTAAAACTTTTTCTCACAAAAAAAGATCCCTAAAAGGATCAAATGGAGGGAGGGAGTAGAGAAGGGATTAAAGTAGGTTATGATGCAGATTCACTTGTAAAAGATCTTGAACTATTTCATCTAGGTCACTGTCAATAGTAGTTGTTTCACAGGAACTGCCTGATATAATATTAAGTATAAATTTAGCACCTACATAAAAATGTTCTGCATCTATACCTTCATAATTGCCTAATAGAACCATTGGTAAAGCTGTTCTGCAACAAATTTATATCAGCAATGTCTTCATTGTCTGCACCTTTATCTTCTATGTAAGGAATAGCTTCAATACTTTCGTCTTGAAAATAACCAACTATCTAATTCTTTTCTCTTGCAGACGTTGTAGATTTATAAAGTTATTTGAGGTAGATGCACCAGAACAAGCATTAATTTCGGTTTGATTTATATTTACATCAATAATTGCATCTTTAATTACATCAAGAATATTTTTGGATATATTATTGTTATTGTTTTAGTTTTCGACATCCATATTATCGTCATCACAGTTTTCTGTTTTCTTGCCGCAGCTTTGATTGACACCCCTTTTTATAGGTTCAGTGTCATACGTAGATATCACGTTGCTCTCACTTTTATTATCATTTTCTGTAACAACTTTTTCTTTTGGGCTATTTTCTTCAGTATTTATAGAATTTAAAATGTTATCGATATCATCCTCTTCCACATATCCATCAGCAGCATCTTCTAGTTCATTTTTCCCCTTTGTAAATGTATTTTGGCTATTAGTATCTTCAAGAATGTTATGGTCTCTAATGCTTGCAGCTTCTTTGTCAGTTGGTAGGCTATGATTCACACTATCTTTTATTGTTTCAGTCTCTTCACCTTTTTTTACATTTTCTCTAATAGATTTTTTCTGTGTACTAGTATTATCAGTGTTTATAGAATTTAAAATGTTATCGATATCATCCTCTTCTACATATCCATCAGTAGCATCTTCAATTTCATTCGGCCCTTTTGTTAATTTATTTTGGCTATTAGTATCTTCAAGGATGTTATGGTGTCTGCTTTCATCTTCTTCAGTTGGTAGGCTTTGATTGACACAATCTTCTCTTGTTTCAGTCTCTTCACCTTCTTTTACGTTTTCTGCAATTATTTTCTGCCCCTTTATTTGATTATTTGGGTTATTACTATAGCCTTCGTTATTTGTATCTTGTATCTCATTGGTTGCGCCATTAATTTTTTTGTTTGTATCACTTTCCATGTTTTGAATGTTTGCATCCTCATCTATGTTTATTAAATCATTTTCACTGTCACTGCTTATATGTTTCTTCTTATTTGAAATATATTTTTTGGTATTTATTTGACTTAAAATATTTTCAATATCATCTTCATCAGAACCATATTCAATATCTTTACAATCATTTTGACATTTACTACCACTAACTGAATTACTAAATTGAGATGTGGCCTTATCTATGCTATTGTTACTTCCATTTCCTGATTCATTAACTTCATTACTTACTGAACTTCGATTGGATGTTGTTACATTAGGCAAATCATCCTCACTGTCGCTTTCTATAACTCGTCTCGTCCTTTTAGGTGCAATGTTCTCCTCACTATTAACACTCGTCAAAATATTGTCACTGTTATCTTCTACATTGCTATTACTAACGGGTACCTCATTATGTTCCGCTTCGTGATCCATATTTTGATCAGTGCTACATCCAGGAACAGACTCACCAAATTGAAAAGTTGTCGAAACATTATTTGGAGGGGAGTGTAAAAGATGACTAGACTCTCCTAAGTTAACTTGGGCTTTTTGTCTAATTTTGCTTAACCTCTCCTGCCGCAAACGTTCTGCTCTCTCTTTATTTTGACGAATTCTCTCTAACTGTTCATCGGTAATTATCTGGGATGTTATTTGATTTGTACTCGGTAGTAATTGATCAAATTGTGTGTCAGGTGTATCAACAAAACCCGCAGTATCGTTTTCTTCTCCATCGCTTAACAGTTTCTCCTCATCGTCCTCAAAATTTATGTCCATTCTAATTCTCTTGATTTGAGTCTGAAACGAAATGTAAATTACTGAACACATAACAACAAATTAATACTATTATAGTAGTATATTTTATCCCATACAGAGAAAATATAGTTAAAATGTAAACAAAGGTAATCGGGATAACTTAAAGAACACAGAACACTAGACAAATACCTATTGAATACACATATATAGGTATTTTAAACATACTAATACAAGACTCTTAACTTAACTATGGACTTCTTACCAGTGTCGTTTTCTTCGTACCCAGTTTCTCTAATCTCGCAATGCAATCATCAAAAGGAAATTTAGGAAATAAGCGATGACACCAATATTCGTAAGTCTTCATGAGTACACTTAAATCTTGTTCTTCGTAGCCACGACCTTTGAATTTGACTCTTTCAAAATAACCTTCAATCGCTGCCAGGCCTCTGGGGCCTTTTATTGTTTGTTCATTAAGCTTAGGCTGTGGATTTTTAATTACTCTTTTAGGTTTAACTACTTGCTTATCTTTGTTTTCAGGATCCTCGTCATTCTGATTTTCTATATCATTGGTTTCTAACTGATTATCAACTATCTCAACATCAACGTTGCCTTCTAGCTCTCCTTGTTCTTCTCCCTCCAGAATTATTTCTAAATCATTCTCATCACCAGATTCTCCTCCAGATGACATTTTTAATGAAGTTTTAAGGAACTATTGTAACAACAACTAACAACTCTTGTTAAAATGTGCGATCACTGAACATGACTACAGTACTGCATTTTCCCGCGCATTAAAACTAAATATTCTAGGTTATGTTATGTTAAAGTAAAAACTAATTTAATTTTTTAATTAAAATCATTTGCTGCGTTATTATCATTTGCAGTTTCATTACTTGGCTCATTGAAACTGTGTTGTGGTGAGTTGTTGATTCTGGTTAAAAATGATTCCAAAAGACGTTTATTCAATTTATCAGTTTGAGTAATTTCGCGAGCTGGCTGAGGACGCTCGACCTCGGTAATCTCTTGCTGATAATCTGGTCGTTCTGTGCTTCTAACAGGCATTTTGAAAAATGTATAATATATATATATACCTATGATGAAATACAAAAGGTACAAAAAGTAACTACTGCTGCAAATAGTTAACGACAGCAACGGCCTTGAAGAAAATGACAAGAAACACAATGTCATTATGTCACAATTCCCAATGACGGTTGTGATCACAACACAAAACATTCACGATCACAGCCACAAAAGTCACAGATTATTTATATCTGTAGATCCAGGGATGCCAAATACCACGTTAAAGCACCGTTTAGTCGTGGCTAACGTAAAACACCTTACGTTAGCCACGGTTTAGTCCGGACTTTCGAACTAGTAAGTCCGGCCATGTATACGGTTACTAGTTCGACTAACTTCAGAACCGATCTATAGACCGGGGCTGAAGCCTTTGAAATTGGTAAAATGAAAAAAAAATAATAGTATGATGAAACCCATTGGAAAAGGAAGAGAATATAACACAAATAAAAGGAAAAATATTTTTTCTACAATGGCCTCAATAGTAGGCTTTTGCACTTTCAATTCTCAACGCAAAGTACGCCATTTCCGATGATGACATAATTGTCATCCATTGCCGCTTTAAAGCGGCAATAGTGTCAATTCCCGCTCGCTTCTTTATTATAAAGTCCTTAGCAGGCGCTTGTCAGTCAAAAATGACACATGAGAAATGTAGCTACCAAAAAAACTTATAAAAATCGGTTCATATATAAACATATGTCAAATACCTACATACAAGAACACACTATATTAAGCGATTGTAGAAAAAATGTTGTATGTATTACAAGCCATTGCCGCTTTTGAAAGGATACCTTCAAATTTCTTTCGCAAGCGGCAATGCAGTACTTTGCGCTCTTAACACACAAATAACTATTACGGGCGATCTGATGTCGGGTATTGGAAAGGGCGAGTTTTTAAGGGTAAAAAACGGTGTATCTCGATTTCCGGCAAAACTACAAGTCCTATAGAAAAAAGTTAAATGGAAAAGTTGTAGGTAATAAAAAGATCTACAAATTCTGTATTTACACATTTATGGAATCTTACGTTTTTAAGTAGTTCAAAATTGTAGCTACATGATTAAATAAAATTTCTCGGATTCGAGTTTTTTTCGTTTCTTCGCATTTTCTGAGAACATTTACCATAGTAATGTATTTTTTTTACACAATCAGAAAGTAGAGATTTCATGCAACAACCAAAAAGCCCACTGACTTTTTTAAAAAAGCGGATATTTGGCGCGAAAATTTTCGAATGAAAATTAGGGTGCTTTGTCGATATTAAGTCAAAATATGGCAAAAAAATAAATATTTTAAATCAAAAAAATTAGTGTTTGCGATATAAAACGGTGTCTTCACCAAATTTCTTAAAAAAAAATTTTTGTAAAAGAAATAAAAAACCAAAAACGGTTATTTGAATTTTTCACATAAATTTTGAGGTTATGTGAAAAAAGTGTAAATACAAACGTTGTAAATATTTTTATTACCTACAACTTTTTTCCATAGGACTCGTAGTTTTTCCGAAAATCGAGATAAACCGTTTTTTACCCTTAAAAACTCCCTTCACTTCCCGTCCTCAGATCGCCCATAAATAATTTTTCTTTCATTTATGTTATATTCTCTCTCTTTTTCAATGGGTTTCATCTACTATTATTTTTTTTGGTTTCAAAAATTATCGACCCTGGTGTACTATGCACTCATATTTGCCAAATAAATACACAAAAAGATTATGGGTAATAAGTCAAATAAGAAACAATATTCAATATGATTTATGAAATTTATTATTTTAGAAATAATAGAAACAATACAAACAGTAACTAAATTATATAACTTTAATTTAAACAAGCTTAATTCTAGTGAAGGTTAAGTATTAACTATGCTAGTATTATACTAGTTTTTGCATAATAGCAGCATTTAATAGACCCGCAGCCTGCAAAGTTTGTGCATCGTCTTCTAAAACTTTAGACGGGTAAGTAGACAGCAAATTAAACGGTTGTGTCTGGTACTGTGGACGTGCTGCCTCGATATAAGTTCTAACTTCCCCTATGGTATGTTGATGATTGAACTGACCAATCAACCTTGATCCATCAGCCAGTCGGATTTGTATGCTAAAAAATACAATTATCACATCATTCATACATCAAGTAGAATATTTTTGGGAACGATTAACTTAATCAAAATTCTAAAATATGAAACTTACTTCGTCACAGGTTTTGATGGGTCCACTTTTAACAGATCTTTAGCTTTTGCTTCATTGGCCGGTTTATCTTCGTCACTACAACCTCCCACGACAACAGGTGCCACGCTGCCTAGCGTGTATCCTTGACCATGAAAAGCGTGACCGCCTTTCTTCCTTGGGCTAGGTTTAAATTGTTCCATGCGGTGGTCCTCCATAGCCAAATGTACCTTAATAAACACAAAACAAAATGGCACACAATCCATGGAATGTTATATTTTCATGGCATACTTGCAGACTCACACACAGAAAAAAATTACTAAGCTAAGTAATAATTTATTACTTAGCATTATACAAAATTAACTCAGTAAATAACTACCTCTGAAGCTCCCTGTCTTAATTCTTGTGGAATTTCCCCTCGACGAATGCTTTCCAGAAACTTCTTATTGGATGGGTCAATGTATGGCCGTAAGTCTCCATCGTTTACACTAAATCCATTTTGCCATAACCTCAAAGTTACCTCTGCAGGTGGTGTAGGCTCTGGTGCACCAGGAATCACCTCTGTGTCATTATTGTCTTGGCCTAGTTTATACCCAGTACCCCTGAATGGTCTACTGTTAGAGCTACTTGCACCAGGTTCTAAAATTTCTACCCCATGTCTACAAATTATAAAAAAAAATTAATTCGCAGTACCTATGGTCCAAACTTCTAATTAAAACGAAATAGCAAACCCTATGAATCTGCAAATATGATATACGAATTGTCTCTAGTTAGAAAACCTGGCGAGTGCTAGCACACCACATTAAACTTACTCATGGACTGACTTGAACATGTCAGCGACAATATCTCGTTTCTTTGGAGGTCCCAAAATTTGCTGTCCACTATGCTCTGACCCTCCAGCATAATAAGCTTGACCCTCTTCTTCTTCATCACTTGAAGATGTAATAGTATTTATCGTAGCAAAATTAGAGGATTTTGTTTTAGGTTTTGCTTTGCTTACTACCGGGACATTTTGCTGTTCTGATGGTGCTTCTTGAGGAGACTCGTCAACTAATTCTACGTCGTCACCATCATTTTCATAATACCGAGCAATAGCAACCTGAAATATATACATGTACATCAACATAGTATTGTGTAAAAAGCTTTTTGTCTGTATGACTAACCTCTACTTGCCAAGCAGCAGACTCTAGGTAAAATTTGGCCCTATCCTCGTTTGCTCCTGTTATAGCTGTAAACTGAGCTACTTTCTCTACCTGATCAGACATTTTCTTTACAGAATAGAAAAAGATACCAACGATTAATCAGGCAATATGCAGTTTTCAATTTACGTTCTTCTAGCAAATTGTCAAATCACGATATTTCAGTCGTCACATTACAAACTGTCTGTGCAATTTGCATAGAAAACTTAGGAATCAAAATGTGCATACATCGAAAATAACTGCTATTTTCTATTTAGAAATACACACAGAAACATATGACCTACTAGATGTGCTAGTAGGTCGTATAGTGAATAGTTTACAAATCAAAATCGTGAAGCTGATTGGTAAAACGCAAGTGTCAGCTGGTCAGCTCGGTCAGCTGTGCTTTTAACCTCAAACTTGTGTTGTGTAAGCATGCAAATTATAACCTCGGCAAATCATCTATTTTATTCAAGTAAAATATATGGCCCACAAACTTGATGATAATGGCAGTTTATTCAAGGTGTTTTATATTGCAAAATATACTTGTCCCAAATATTAAAACCAGGCAATTATTTACAAATATATTCAGTAGAAGGTAAAAACAGTATTTTGTAAATTTACTATATATGTACTATATATGTAATCATGAAATATAATGTTGACAAATATCATCATGTGAAAATAAGATTTCATGCTAGTAAGGAAATCAACAGCTGCTTATTTTATTCATTTTTAAATAGAAGAAAATCCATTGAATAACCTATATGGGCTACCTACTCATTACTGTCAAATGAATTCTCATTCATTATTATGTAATTAGTAATTTTAGGCACTCATATTTAAAGCTTGAAATGTTCTTTCTAGAGTGTCGTATGCCATTTACAAGAAATGTAAAAGTAACTTATATTCTGTTCAGTTCTTACAAGTTAATGGATTTAATACAAGTCATAGACTGGAGAAGCGAAGAAAAACAGCTGAGGAACGTGTAAGGATAATTAAATAGAGTAAAGATAAGTTGTAGATATGTTGTTTTAGAAATCAGCAAGAATTATAGAATATGCACCAAAGACAAAGTCCGAAATTATAGATGTATGGAGAGACATAACAATAGCAGAATTAGCTAAAGTATTAAACAAAGATGTAGATTTCGTATACGAACTGTTCCTAAACCAATTCAATAACCCATACACACCCATTGCTGATATTAAAGTTCTTAAACAAGGTATACAAAGAAGTGGACGGAGAATGAGAATTATAGGTAATAAAGTTTTTAAAATAGAATGTGTCTAGTGTAGAAAATTTATTGTATTTTAAAGGAAAGCCAAAAGATGAATTAGAAGAAGATATCAAAAAGGATGTTTATCCCAGACCTCCTCCAAAGAAAGAAGATTTAAAGGCACGCCCACCCGTTGTAACTGTTATGGGGCATGTTGATCATGGTAAAACTACATTGTTAGATGCTCTGAGACATTCTCGAGTCGTTGATCAAGAATTTGGTGGTATAACACAACATATAGGAGCATTTTCTGTGGTCTTAGACTCAGGGGCCAAAATAACATTCTTGGATACACCTGGACATGCCGCCTTTACTGCAATGCGAGAGAGAGGCGCTAATGTAACAGATATTGTAGTTCTAGTTGTTGCCGCAGATGATGGTGTTATGGAGCAAACTGTTGAGTCTATTAAAATGGCCCGACAAGCTAACGGTATGTACCTACTACGTTTTATACATTTAAAGTGTTACTTTTATTGTTTAATACAGTTCCAATTTTGGTTGCAATAAACAAGATTGATTCGCCTAAAGCCGATATAGAAAGGACCAAAAAAATGTTGGTGGAAGTTGGCATACAAGTAGAAAGCCTTGGTGGAGATGTACAGGCAGTTCCTATTTCTGCTTTGAAAAAGAAAAATTTAGAGCTGTTGACTGATGCGCTTGTGCTACAAGCTGAACTTTTAGAAATCAGGGCTGACCCCACAGGGCCTGTTGAAGCTACAGTTGTTGAGAGTAACGTCGATCCACACCGAGGAAAACTTTGTACAGCTGTCATACAGAGAGGTAAATTGTTGCTACAAAATAATTTTATACAAAAACTAAATCATAACTGCATATATTTAGGAACGGGTCCAAATTAACATGTTAAAAAAATTTTAAAACGTATAAAATAACACAAAATAACATATATTTTTTAAAGTCACAATATAAGTAAAATATACAATTTGAACGCTATGTTCTGGTCCATATTTTAATGAAATATGCTCTCAATAAAGATGTAAATGCTCGATAATTTTCTTGGGAAATCAACTGGTCCTCCTGGGCAGTATTGTATGTCAGTATACCATGTACACGTATTTTTATCACAAAACTGGTCGTCCTTGGCGTATATTATGCCATGTACACGTATTTTTATTATTTAGTCAGTCGTCAATCCGTGACAAACGTAATTGTCGCAAAACTGGTTCTCCTTGGCAGACCTTATGCCATGTACACGTATTTTTATTATTTAGTCAGTCGTCGATCCGTGACAAAAGTAATCGTCACAAAACTGGTCCGCCTTGGCAGACGTTATGCCATGTACACGTATTTTAAGGGTGATTAAAATTTAGAAAACATTTGAATTTTCATGTTACATTTATCAAGCCTATATTATTTTTATCGAATATTTATTAATTTAGAAAGCTTATGAATTTGGTACGGAACATTCATTTTATTTTATGAGCATCTATTATTTTTATCGAAAACTTATTATTTTAACAAGCACCTAAATGTTATATTGAGCATTCATCACATTTATCGAACATCTATTATTTTAAAGGAATATTTAGTTTCTCGTCATGCTATTGGATAAGTTAACTGGAAAATGTATCATTGGGTATAAATTATCATGCATTTAATTTGTTCCCTTTAGGGACATTAAAGAAAGGTGATATACTGGTAGCTGGAACCGCCATGGCCAAGGTGAGAGGTCTAAGGGATGCGCAAGGTAATTCCCTGCGGCAAGTAAGTCCGGGTTACCCAGCAGAAATTGAAGGTTGGAGAGATTTACCTTCGGCTGGAGACCTAGTACTACAAGTGGAGTCTGAAAGGAGAGCTAAAGAGGTGCTAAGGTTAAGGGAAATAGAAAGGGAAAAGAAGAAGTTGGAGGAAGATGCTAAGGTAATAGCGGAGAAAGAGGAGCAACATCAGATGGAATACAAACAGAAGCTGGAGATGAAACGAAGAATGGGGAGGTATAAAGTAAGGCGGGAAGGAC